>JAMBLF010000283.1:0-309656 GCA_030578115.1 Leucoptera coffeella | reverse complement strand
AATTCATTCTATGGAATCAGAATCCTGCATTTTACCATTGTGTTTTAGAAGATTACAAATAGCAAATACTTTCAGCCTCAAAATGATAGCTTCTCATAACTCTTTTGTACTCAATAGGATCTTGCCTCAGCAAGAGCTTCCTCAGTCTTTGACAGACAACATCAGCTATAAAGCTGAAAATTTTTTATCACGACAAACTCCTGAATTAATTAATATTATATTAAACTTGAAAAAGAAATGTAAAGATGTAAATACTTTCAATGTGATGCCTTTTTATAGTGTTGAATATGAATTCTATTTGAAGGAAATAGTACATGTGAATACTGAATGTATTGATAACCAACAACAATTGCTTAGTTTCTTGGACAGACATAAACCTATTTACACTTTGTATACAGACGGTTCTAAATGTATAGATAGAGTAACTTCAGCTTACTATGATCCACAATGTAAAACATCAAAATGTGTAGAAATAAATGCTCATTGCAGTATATTCACTGCGGAATGTTATGCAATATACCTAGCTTTATTGTATGTAAAAAATTTGAGTAGTAGTAGTAAGTTTGTAATATTTACGGACAGCCAAAGCTGTCTAACGGCATTAGAGAATAATAGCATGAAAATTACCTGTAATTACATTATCTTTAGCATTAAGAAACTTTTGTTAGACATTAATTTATCCAAAAAGATTGTAGTTTTTAAGTGGGTACCCTCTCATTGCGGTATCACTGGCAATGAAATAGTCGATATAGCTGCTAAAGGTCAAATTGAAGAAGATCATTCAGATACATTGAAAGTTCCATTTTCTGATTACCATCAAACTTTGAATGAAGATCTTAGACAGACATGGCATAGTTATTGGAAGATCATCAATAGAGACAAAGGAAAGTGGTATGCTGCTATTCAAGAAGTCCCGCCGCCTTTCCATGGTTCAATAACTTTAAAATTAAGAATGTGTCAATACGAAGCTTTGTGGCCACTATTAACAGAGTGAGATTTGGACATGGGCAATTTAAAAGTCACCTGTTTAGGTTGAAAATTACCAGGGATAATAAATGTGATGAGTGTAACGTAGAAGAAACAATAGATCACCTAATATTTGTTTGTAGAAAATATACTTTGCAACGATTGATATTAATTGATAATTTGAGCAACATTCACAAGGGTAAAATACCTAATAATATTGTTGATTTAATGAAAAATGCAAGTAATTATATGCCTGTATATAAATTTATTATTAATACAGTAGGCAGTATTTAGAAGTTAAATTTAATTTTGTTTTTGTTTGTCACATTTTATTAAGCCTAATTTTCTTAGTACTAGGTTAAGTATCTTACAATTTACTGTAATTATATTTAAGACTAGCATAATGGACTTGTATCCCCGTGCTGTAAATAAATAAATAAAAAAAAAAAAAACTTTCATACAAAATAACACGCAATGGCGGAAACGTCAAATTTAGTTCCAAGTTTGGCTACTGCCACCTTATGTGGCGGGTACTCTACGAGAAATAATCGTCTCTACAAGGTTCAGTCCACGAAAGAGATGACAGGACGTGAATGTATATGAATGATAAGTCTAAAAGTAATATAAAAAGGCAGTGAATAACTTCATTGAATAAACAAACAAGTTTTTGTCCCTATTAAGTTAACAAGGAACTATCTGCCTAACGTCTCTTGTAAACATTAATCATTACATCCTCCATTTATGTGTTTTGCATTGTAGTAATTGCTCAATCTAGATTAATCATAATATTCATTGTGTGTTTATCTCAATGCAATTGTGTAAACGTTTGTAGCTATTTGTTCCTGAAGGATTATGATTAAGACTGAGTGATATAACATTGCTGTTAATTTAATTAATTTCTTAATGTTTAACATAGAACAATGTTCAGATAATTGTAACTATCTCCTGTGCCTATATCTACTGAATTATTTACTTGTCTATGTCTGATTTTAACGATGTTTAAAAATTGTAACAACATCCTACAGATACAGAAAAAATAAATGTTGAGAGATATCTGCAAAGTATTAAAAATAATGTCCTGAAAATAAGAGCAAAGATTATATGTGGGGATTAACTACTTCCTGAATATAAAAAACCACTTTTCGAACACATTTTAAATAGATCTAAATAATATTCCATATTAATAATATCGCAATCTTCCTAATATGAATGCTTAATATGTCTGAGGAGATATTATTGATTGACGAAGTTAATTAATTACATTATGTGACAGAACCACGAAAACCGAAGCTCCTTCAAAATATCATAAACAAGATGCTTACAAAATAAAAAACAACAATTTGATAACGATGAAACGTTGGCAACAAGACTAAAATTATTATGTTGTAATTTTACTAAAATATTATTTATATTTTACATATAAACTGTTTTTTTACACATGTAAGTTCGAAAAACAGGTAGGTTATTCAGTTTTTTATCTATTGACAAATAGAAGGGTTGTTATGTAGTGGATGATGGATAAGACGTATGTAGATCGAATATTTCACAACCTGGAAAAAGCTCGACGTTAGGAGTGACTATCATACACATACATTCACGTCCTATAATATATTTCACCTACCTGAAATCTCCTAGGTCAGTTTTTTTAAATATTGGAGTTTTGTTGTCATATGGCACAATGCTGACAGGTTACTAGCCAATCCCTCCAAAAATTGTATTTGCCCTAGTTCCTTAGTCGCCTCCGGGCAGAATGGCAGATAGCTAACATTCTTTTTACGTCCCAGTCTCGGAATATATAATGTTAAGGCATGAAAGGTTAAATTCCATGCTACTCTGAGATTTCAAGAGACTGCCCTGGTTTTATTTTTCTCTGGTGATAAGCAGAGGTCAAATCGAATTTTTTGCTAATGTACTTACTACTACGGTCACTCATAGCCATCATTAGATAGTCAGTGCCTAACTTGATACACACACGTACATATAATAACAAAAAAAACATCCATTTTACGGCCATCCTCTGCCCCCTTCAGTCCAGGGTTCACTCAAAGTATGTGCTTCGCTTGTTTGTCTCCGCTATTGCGGAGCTAATGATTCTATATTAACCTCGAAGCCACGTGTTAATCGGATAGTCAGCAGAATGTGACAGATACTATGTTTCATCATTTACAAATAGCTATCGTACCTATTCCGAAGAATAGGTAGGTTCTCGTCGTAGTTATAGCACTAGGTAAGTTTATTTTCGTTTTACCCTAATATGTTCTAATCTATGTGTATTTGTGTTTCTAGTAACATTACACCATGGGGGTCCCTTTAGGACTCGTTGGGAGAATCGCTATTGGATTGTTGTACGTGATGCTATGTGAGGCACAATATACGCCAGGTTAGTTAGTATACATATAATAATATAAACACTTAGGATGTTATTACACATACTGCACTAACTAGCCCCTTAATAAGTTCCTTAAAGACTTGTGTTAACGGATATTTGTTATAGATAGATAACGTAACATAAATATATGTTTTACGTCTTGTGTATAACACTCCCTTTTTATTGTGGCGCGTTAGTCAGAGGCTGTAGTGCCAATCCCCGAAATTTCAAAGACATGTTAGGTGATAGATTTCCAAAATATTATAAATAGACAACCGCCATACATAACGATAGAAGGGATGAGTTAATATTGACTCTGCCTTGGAAACATTTCGATAGAGAAATTTTCTGGTTGTAGTACTTATCAATTCCTTTAATTTCTTAAATTCCTTTCTTTGCTAATAGTTGTTATCTTAACATTATTTAATAGCATCCTCAGAATATAGCGTATATAGCATATTCAACATTGGAAAGAAACCAATCAATCAGCAAAAACCAACTTTAACACAAGTGTCACTTACTCAACTAGTAGACGACCAACAGTCTGGTAAAAACCCCCAGAAACCAAATGGTAAGTTTCAAGAATATGTCATATATTTTTAGTACTCATATGAACATACACGTTTTTGTTATTCAATCTCTTTGAGGGTGCCGAACCTTGGGGAAATTATCTTTCATCAATTTTAGGATTAATATTGGGGCCATATACATCACCTAGTAAAATCCATTTACTCCACGTCTCATAGTCACCTCCTACGACATGCCATAAAGAACGGCAGATATTGAGCATTCTATTTACGTCCCAGCTAACACGACCAACGAATCAAAAGTAATTTACCAAGATGGAAAGGAGGAGAAAAGATGATTCATGATCTCTACCTACTCCTCCTTAGGGAGACATACGCGATGTGTATGTGAGGTATCAATGTGCCAACATTACTCCATAAGACATTATTCACTTTTTTTTCATTTTCATTAACAGATCCATACGAATTTAACGACTATGAACCCAAAATAACAAAAAAAGAACTGGATAGCGAGATCATAGGGATAGACATTCCTCTTAGTCGCCTCGAACGTTCAGTTGAGCCATTGAGTTCCCGAGATGTCAAGGAATCTGTGTCAGACTTCATGCTAAAGGAGAATAAGGGAAACACCTCATTGTGCTTCCACGTTCAACCTCGTGAGTGTTACGATCTTTACTAACGTCCCTTCCATTTCTGTTA
Source organism: Leucoptera coffeella (assembly GCA_030578115.1). Lineage (NCBI taxonomy): Eukaryota > Metazoa > Arthropoda > Insecta > Lepidoptera > Lyonetiidae > Leucoptera > Leucoptera coffeella. The sequence continues at coordinate 305,096 of JAMBLF010000283.1, read as the reverse complement.
TTGTCGTAGACAAATGAGAAAATGGTCATAGACATACGAAAATATAAATACAGAAAGTAATTGTTCTATCGATACTATGTACACCAGTTCCTTAGTCACGATGTAACAAGAACAAAAGCAGGTAGTTATTTACATGCCAGACTCGCTCTACCCGAAAATATAGATAATATAATACTATCAAGAGATTTACAATTGTAGTAAAAATCCAAAAAATGTGATCACACTTCATATACATATATATTATCATCTCTAGGAATTGTATTCGAATTTCTCTAATGGTAGCTGCATCTCATAAATGTAGTGTAGGTATACACTCCCCTGCTAGGTGGACCGATGACCTGAAAAAGGTAACTGGTAATGGCTGACTGAAAACCACAAGTGTTCATGTTTTGTGGCATACCGATGGGGAGGCCTACGTTCAGCAGTGGACTGACATAGGCTGATTTAAGGCTAAACTAAATTCCTATCTACACGTAACGATGTTTACTCTTTTGTTACAGTGAGAGGCAGAGCGTACGGAGGTCCAATTAGACTATTCCAACGATACAATATAGATTCTCGTACCAAGCACTCTTACTACCCTGCCATCACCACTGTTGCGAACGGCCAGTTCATCGCCGATCGCATCTGGTTGATTTTCAACAAAAACATGGTCAAATTCGTCATGTTCCCACACGGCTCTTCCCTTTTCTACAACTACAATCAAGAGAAGATTAACTACATCTGCTTCAAGAATATAACGGCCCCTCCTTATTCTTCTTTCGCGAATAGTTCCAAAGTGAAAGCCACTGTAGTCTCTAGTCACGTGAGCATGTTCCACGATTTGTGGAAGACTGCTATTTCGCATTATGTCCACAGCTCGCCCGAAGAAGACGACTTGCCAAAAGAGATTCCGATGCCGAAAAGGAAACTGGACCATTCAATGATAACCAACCCAATTTGGAGCACCAGGATCTCTTTAGGGAAGTACATGAATGAACATCAAGTGTACCTCTATGCGAGATCCATAAAGGACTACAGGTTCCCGTTCTCTTACTTGCATATTCATGAGCGGTGGGAGCATTGCTATGGGTCCTTGGAACCGGACCAGAATAGGTTCCCCAACTTTGGCGCGATTCTAAAAGTGATCAAGAAGATGGGCTTCAAGATTTCGCTGTGGGTGCACCCGTTCATCAACTTAGGCTGCGAGCCATGGTATTCCGAGGCGTTTCAGGAGAAGTGAGTACAAACATACATATCACGCCCGTTTCTCTCTGGAGGAGAAGGCGAAGATCACGGATATTCATCTATCCTGAGCATGACAAACCACTTTCGCTTCATTGACACTCATATACCTCATACACATATATCTCATATACTCACAGCGAGTATTAGTACTTCTAACGTCAGCCTTTATGGCGTCTATCTGACTATCTAAATATACATACATGAATCTTATCTCTCATCCCTTTCATGACGAACTATATTGCGGAGACATTAGAGCCCCGAGCCAAGTGATCATAAATGTGTCAAATCCAATACAAAACGGCCACTGTAATCAACTGATTAAAGTAATGTTATTAATCCAATATTTTTTATATTACTAGTGACCCGCTCCGGCTTCGCATAGGTATAAAATATATAGCCTACTCCACTATTTAATGGATGTTATTATACATATGAACCTTCCTCTTAAATTCCTCTATCTATAAAAAAATCCGCATCAAAATCCGTTGTGTAGTTTCAAAGATTGAAGCATACAAAGGGACAAAAAAGCGACTATGTGTTGTTTATACTACGAGTATGTCGTGATTAAGCGCTTTTCTTCGTTATTTCCAAAAATTGTGAACGGCACTATTAAAATAATTTCAAGAAATATTTTATTCATTCATTCTATTCTCTCTTCTTACCTCCAGCTACTTCGTCCGCAACGAACGTGGTGAAGTGAACACTTTCTGGTGGGGTAGCAGGGAAAAGGGGACTGGGCACATCGACTTCACGAACCCTCAGGCCGCGAGATGGTGGCTGGTCAGGGTGAAGAAACTGATGAGGCAGTACGGCATCAGCGGCGTACAATGCGGCGCTGGTGAATCTAGCTACTCACCTCAGGTAATACCTATAGTTTTGAACTCAGTTGTGCGGTTGGTTAACCTCTAGAATAGTAGAGGGTTCGATTCCTGGTGGAGGCAGTGTTGAGATGTTTTTTTTCTGTTTTCCAAGTTGGTCGTTGATTGTATTAGAAACATTTCTTAAATATACGTTGACCAGTACTCGTAACAGAAGTCTTAATTGAATTGCCTTGTGAAATTGTAATAGTGTTGTAAATATTATTATAGTAATAAATTTACAACCTTTACTACGTCTTACGACCATACAAGGTTAAGGCGGCAAAAACAATTATGGAAATCCGACGCCATATTCGTTGACACGCTATTGATGGTATGTATATTCATGTCTTCAAGGTGCCAATCCAAACGGGTAGTCCTGAGGAGGTTCCCAACTTGATCAGCAGAGCCTACGTCCGAACTTGCGCCAAACTGGGAAACGCGGTCATCGTTGAGACTGGATATAGGTTAGTATCACTGGCCCCTGATGATACATACATTCATGTGCTATAATCCCTTTCGGAGACCGCGTCCCGTCAAAAGTAGTGTAGGACGCCCCCCTGCTAGGTGGACCGAAAACCTGAAAAAGTCGCTGGTTGAGGGACAGGTGGGCCACGTTTCTATGTATAATATTCAAATCTTTATATTGCGAAGACAGGACAGACATACGATATTATTGCTAAACCTAGGAGACTTTATCGTCTCTTCTAGGTTTTGTCCGCCCCAAAAGGTATTAAATCAATCAGCCAATGGCAGTCCACTGCTAACGTACCCCAAGGATACGCCACAAAACACGATTACTCGTTGCCCTCAGCCAACCACTGCCAGCGACCTGTTTCAATGGAGCGTCTTACACTACGTTTACGGAGCCGTAGCGGCCATTCGAGAACCACGTTGCTCTACCCACTGCCACTTTAACTTGCAACATCGATGGTAATGTCAATCACTTTGGTTCTCTGCTGGATTATATAGTTCCGGACTCTGTTCCTCAACGACGTACCCAGTATTGAACCCTGCATTGCTCGCTAAGTGACGTGTAGTTGGTGAGCCAGCCCGACTGTTACATCCCAAAAAGATTAGCCCAGCTGTCTCTTACACTGAGTGTCCATAAGCCTATAACTCAATTTGCAGGACCCAAAATGAGTCAGTGTTCGTCTCTATCCCGGCCCGAGCCTCCCTGTGGAGTCTGGCTGGAGGGCTGGAGTCCATAGCGCCTACCACGCAGATGCTCAACATGATGGGGTACACCACAACGATCCCTGGCATCATTGGTAAGTATCCAAGCTCTGCTACTACTAGGACTAGTCAAATATAAAAGATAAATAAGAAGTCATTTTTTAACTTTCACGATAACGTTAGATTGCCATCGACTATACAGTACGATAGGGTTCCGAGTTTGAATTAGGACAGCGTTGGCTCCAACCATTGTTTAACAGTGTATAAACGGACTTCTATCCAATCACGTTGAGTGCTGTCTAACCATGACCCATGCCTAACATGCCTTCGAAATGAAGATGGGCATTCAAGCCTCTGATTACCCCGCCACAATAAAACAGGGAGTGTGGATATTCACAAGTCGTCAAGTGTATGTTATGTTAAATATATAATCTAGCCCCGTGCTAGCTGGAACCTTAAAATTATTGTATCTAGTTGCCGAGCATGTTGTAACAGCGACTAAGGGACTATTGTGTAAAAGCAAACCCAATACTAAAGTTTATTTCTATTATTTTCTGGATTCATTATTTGTGGTTTAAGGGTGAGAATGCACCACGTAATTCTCACTAGTTAAGTTTTTTCATATGTAAATTGTTTAACTTACTGAGCGATGGGACAGCTTCGTGTAACCAATGTTCTATATGATATCACAACTCCTATATTCATGTTAATAAGTGACCAAATATACGTTTACACGTCTCCAAGATTGTGTCCTCCCATACAGGAAATAGAACATGAATGTACATGTAAGGTTAACCACTATCTTTCCAGGGGGTCTATCCCATCACCACACATCTAGACCTACGAAGCTACCAACCAAAGAGTTGTACATACGATGGGTGGAAATGAGCACGTTCCTACCAGTGATGCAGTTTTCTATGCCACCGTGGGTCTATGATGATGATGTAAGTTCCATTGAATCGTTACTGGTAACCCTTTAGGGAAATCAGGACTTGAATGACGGTTTTTGTAACTGCGAAAGTGTTAGGCTTCTAAAGGTCACGTTTCATTAAATATGATGTAATGTAGTCAAAGAATTAATTTGCAAGCATAGAAACTGGGTTTTATCTATCGCCCTATATAGTTGCATATTTTTAACCGAAATCTTGATGTTTAGAATCAGCTTCTCTACTTTGCAAACCCTAAAACTTATAAATATATACCTAAGTCTATCTTAAACAGGTTAACAAGTTTTGTTACAGCGTGTTTTCATCAATAATAACTGTAGTTGTCTGACTACTGTAGTCACATATATTTGTACGTCACCAAAAGGTTTCCCTGTTTTTGAGTGACGTACATAAAAAGTGAATAAATTTTGTTTCTAACATTCTTGCTTTTACCCAGACGGTGCGCATCACGTTCAATCTGATACGGTTGCACCAAAAGTACGCGCCCATCATCAGAAAGGCGATTTGGACGGCCTGGAACGGGACAGCTGTCAACCCACCCATCTGGTGGGAGTCCCCAGACGACATGAGGGCTCATACTCTGTCTAACAGTCGTGAGTATATAATAATAATATTAGGACATTATTACACCAATTGAACTAGCCCCTTGGTAAGTACATTTAAGACTTGTGTTAAGGGTACTAGTCAACGTATATTTAAGAATTGTATACATAAAATATTATATGTATTATATATAGATAAATACATAAATAGCATATATAATCAACGACCAGACTGGAAAGCAGTAGAAAAGCGTAGTTCTTAACTCTGCCACCACCGGGAATCGACCCCGGAACCCCACGATTAGCGTTCAGGTGTCTAACCGATCGCGCCACGGAGGTCGTCATATACATTAATAGTCCGGTTGTTATTCGGCGTACCTCAGTCGTTGTAGACTTGGCTCTGTATCAGTGGGTACCGGGTATAAACCTCGGAGCTTGTAACATATAAATGGTACTGAAATTTGAATGCTACGGTAAAGGAAAAACATTGTGAGGAAACCTACTTGTTCCCCGAACCAAAATAGTCAGTGCTTGTAAATAGCGACACGGCTTACCACCTGTCACTGAATACTGACTATCTGGTCAGTACGTGAATTCAAGATAGCCATAGAGAACTCCTACTTTCCCAATTGCGGAGACAGACACCTGGAATAATTGGCCTAAGTACTACCACGTTCTTATAAATATCTTATGCCTCTTTTAAATTCATAGAATGGAAAATAAGTAAAAAATATTTACAAAGCACAAGTCTAGCAATATTGGTCAAAAGTAACTGTCGCAAAACATACTAGTTTGTTACTCCATTTTAGGCAATATTCCTTGATGTAACTCGGGCATTCGATAAGATAGAACATGTACAAGTTCAATTTTGGTACTCCATTTTTAGCACGATTCCTTGATATGATTCGGGCATTTGATAAGTTTTTACATTACTAACGCTCATTTTTACATTGCATTTTCAGAATTTCTCGTTGGCAATCAAATCCTAGTGGCGCCAATAACAACGCCTAATACCTATATGCGCCATGTTTATTTGCCTAAAGGTGTGTGGTACCGCCCGGATAATGCAGAAATGAAGTACGTGGGACCCACGTATATACAACAAGATTCGGTTTTGGGGGACCCCATTTTCTTTCTTAGGACAAATGACGGAGGAAGATTGTCTAGTGTTTTTGTTACAGTATTTATGTTGTTAGCAATGATTATGCTGTAACGAATGTTCTTTTTTGGATCGTGGTGTGTTTGTAAATTGTGGCGTTAGATGTAATTATGCCTTATGTGCCTGTGAATCAAATTATCATTATTCAATATCATTTATTTGAAAAAGAAGGTACAAATAAAGTATATTTTAAACTCTAGAAACAAAATTCTAATATGTATTTTTGTAAATGGCAACACGGCTTACCACCTGTTACATTGAGTACTGACTATATAGTCAACATGAGGGTTCGAAGTGGTCATAGAATTACTACTTTCGCAGTGCAAAACCTAAACCTCTGACTCCCCCGCAAGGGTTTGTTTGTCTTTTTGGTAAATTTTTACCATTAATATGATTTAATAAATATTACATTGTTGTGGTCGTGTTTTCAAATTCATTAGTTGGCTGTGTGTATAAGGCATAATAAAATGAGAATTTTAATCCAAGCTTTTTTATTTGTGACGATACTTATTAGGAATATTGACTTCTGAAACTTAATTCAATATATAATTTGCAGTCATACTTAGGTATATACATACATATATATGCAAATTCTTAAATCCTTTTTGCGGCGGACATAACCCCGGAGACACAACAATATCTCTTGGGTTACTTTTTAGCATGAATATCGGGGTTAAAATATCTTATATAACATTGGTGACAGGTTGCTAGCCCATCACCTATTAGATTGTATTAGTCTTAGTCGCATCCTCCGACATGCCAGGAAGAACAGTAGCTAGTTAACTTTATTTTTACGTTCCATTTCGCTCTTTTACGACAGTTTCAAAAAATAGTAAACACGACGTAGTTGACAAAATTCAGGATTCGAAGTCAATATGGTATATGAAGTGAAAATAAGGCCTGTGTAATTTTAAAAGTATGAATTAAATAAGATTTAGAAGAAAAATCTGACCATCTAATACTAATCCTCTTGAGTTAACTATAGTTCTTACAAGATATCATCATGTCTCAGAGGTTCAAGCTACTCAATTTAAATGTACAAATGTACATGTATTGTCCACTCTACAAGAAAAGTTGATACAGGGCCCTTACTCCACTAATGCATTTTAGGGACAATAATATTACTTCATAATAATTATTACATTGTGGAGTGCCAAAAGTGTCAAATTACGGCCACTGAAGTATTACTGTATCGCTACTGAATAAAATAAAATATTGTGCCTAAAATACATTAGTGGAGTAAGGTCCCAGGTCTTAACTAATTAAAATAATAAATTTTAAATAAGCAATCCAATAAGCATCTCTCTCAAACAGTTTATTAGTATCTGATAACAAATAATGGTTGGATTTCTGCTGACAGAGTTTCGTAATTGTCTGTCCTTAGGAAGTAAGGCAGGACTTCCAGAGGTGCTGCGTAGTCTCTTAACCACTGTTGGCCTTCAAAGGTCTCTCCATTAGTGTCCACCCATATGCCTTTAGGCAGGTAAATGTCCCTGCTCACCGCACCCTCGTCCAGAATTGGAGCAACCAACACTTGCTCGCCTAGTAAATATTCTGGAACAGAAAAAGGTTTATAGTTTTAAGAGATTCGCGATTTATGCTCATGATTAATAACTAACTGGACTTATCGCGTAAATTTTTAATAAAGGTTACTTTTTTATGAGAGAAATGTTTATAAGCACTTGCAAAGTTTAGTTGTCCCGTGTTAAAGGGGACGTAGAAATGCTAACTAACTGTTGTTGATCCCATGTCGTAGAAGGTGACCAAGGGAGTAGGATGAATGGAATCTATTGAGCAATGGGTTAGTAACCAATTATGCTTTCCAGATTGGTTGTTCAACGACAAGCAAGTAAACTATACAATAAATCCCTTCGATGCTTTTATATAATATGTCAACTGAGAAGTGATTTTTTGCATGATATCCGTTTATTCAATATATATATATATATATATATATATATATATATATGTATGTATATTCAATATATATATGTATTTATAAAAAACACTAGTACACAAGTCTTAAATGTACTTACCAAGAAGCTAGTTCAATTAGTGTTATAGTGTTCTAAAATATTTTAATTACTAGTGACCCGCTCCGGCTTCGCACGGGTATAAAATATATAGCCTACTCCACTATTTAATGGATATTATTATACATACAAACCTTCCTCTTGAATCACTCTATCTATTAAAAAAACCACATCAAAATCCGTTAAGTAGTTTCAAAGATTTAAGCATACAAACGGACATAGGGACATAGAAAACTTTGTTTTATACTATGTACTGATGATGGCCGGTTACTTACCATCCCAGATGGGCAGAGCTTCAGTGTCTTCAGGGTCCAACCACCAAATGGGGGCGTTGACGGGGTAGCCATGCTGCACAGAGTTCTTCATCGCTTCAATGACCAGCGGTGCGAAACGTTCGTGCAACTCTGTGAACTTCTTGCAGATCTCGATAGTCTGTGAAGATGGAGTATATCTCTCACTGGAGTCTGATAATTAGTGACATCTGACCGGAGGATTACTTGCAATATTACAAGCTTGCATTATTATGAATTGGTTGGGCTACCGGGTCAGAAAACTGCCCCTTAATATGTGATGTGTGTAAATTGTGATTGATTGAAGCGTAGAGAATCTAATTTTTTTGAGGTTATAAGAGGAATTTTAAAAATATTATCCTTAGCACAATGGCAGCATTCCTCACTTTTTTATCCCGCCAGGGGCGCTAGTGAGAATGGAGACCTGTCAAGTGTCAATTTCTAATCATTTTCTAATAATCTATTTGTTTATCAATAGTTCAACGTTGTTTATGATAAAAATGTCGGAAAAATATGTATGTTTAATTTATTATTTATTTAAAATAATTTAATAATACGTATGTTTAATTAAATTATTTAACAAATAGATGTTTGTTTACATTATGAAAACGACCGGTTGGCATTTGACAGGTCTCCGTTGACTACAGCGCCACTAATTTGGAACTAAAACAATGTGGCTATTGACTTTGTCGAGTGCTATAGCTGATAAAAAATTCCTTAAACTGTTGGTAATCTCACTGTTTCAATTTAACTATTAGGCTAAAAATTGTATGAATTTTAGGATCTATCTTACGTTTATCGAATTCTTAAGATGCTACGAATTACCTTGATTAATCCTAATCTATATTATGATCAATTTAAACAACTAACCTCTGTATCATGGTCCCAGGGTACGAAAGAGTACTGAATGGATGGCATGAACACATTAGCTTGCAGCCAACGGATGAACAGTTCCTTCGAAGGAGCCTCGTTGTATCCATTTCCTCCAACCATGTCTGGCAGTACCAGAGTGTAACCATTGAAGTTCATCTGGAGCAAGGTGGTGACCAAGGTCTTGAGGCCGTTGTTGAAGCCCCAGTACGTGTCCTTATCCACCATACGTACGAATACTGGCAGGTCTTGGGTCCTAAGAGAAATTGGATCGATGTAATAAAATAGAAAAAAGGTTAAAAATACAAAAAAAAGACAAACGCGTTCACGACCATTAACCCTTGCGGGGTAGTCAGAGGTTCAGGTGTCCATCTCCGCAATTGCGAAGGTAGTAATTCTATGGTCACCTCGAGCCCGCATGTTAACCAGATAGTCAGTGAAAAAAGGTTACTAAATTACATAACATTGTTCTGATGCCCTTATCTACCATTTAGCCTAGGAGACATCTCATCTTTGCTCGATTTGGTTTAAATCAATAAAATACTGGAAATTTCTTTACCTTATCGATGACATAAACTAGTCTTAATGAATCTAGAGTATGTGGTGTAAAGTAGGTTAAATAACTCCTTACACTTTTTACTATTTCTGTAAAAGTTATCTGTCTATGATCATACAATTCTTAAACTTGTATTCGTCTCACCTCATTCCCGATCTGACTTCGATCATGGGTCCGAATTCAGCCACCTTCCTGACGTACGCCTCCACCACGTGACCTGGGTGAAGATCTATGTCACCGGTTTGGACTGGGATCTATAAAGAAATAATTGAATAGTTTACATTAAAATAACTCATACGTAAAGATACGATCAGATGTAAACGGTTTCAGACCAAATCTTTTTCCGATCAAATTTAAGTCCTCATTTCTTTAGTTCCTAGTAAACGAACACTCTTATACACTGTTTTAGTAGCACGTCTCGAAGGACCAAAAGAGCAATATGGTCCAAGTCCTAGGCAAATAATATAGTAAGAGGAGTTACTAAAGCAAGAACTTAGTACCGAGTAAAAATTATCTATGATAACCAATTCATGCAAGGCTAAAGGTATTGTTTCTTTAAACAAAAGGATTTTAAATAAAAAATAACAATTGTAACCTATCCTTACAAGATTGGTTACGCACACAACTTATAATAATACATATTTTCACTCCTCTACATCCCCAACAGGAAAGGCAGAGACTCGATCGCCATCTGGAACAATCCTGACAAATCTCTCTTGCTTCACTCACAACCATTAACCATCTCATACATGTTCTTCTGTTTTACTACATACACCCACCTAATAAGAAAGAGTAATAATAGTAAAGTACCTGAGGAGTAAAACTGGATTCTCCGGCGTCAAACTTGACACTGTCAATGTCATAAGTCGTGATAAGGTTACGGACTCTGCTGGCCCACCAGTCAGCTGCTTCGCTGTTGGTGAAGTCAATGTAACCAGCGGCAGTGCCGTTGCTGTTCCACCAGTAAGTGTCTGGGCTTCCATCTTCGTTAAGCACGAAGTAGCTGTGAGAAGAAGTGATAGTTTAGATGATGATCTTGAAGATGCTGGGTTGGTTGAGACCTACCTGTTCCCCAAACACGGCTTAGCACCTGTTACATGAATAATGACTACTTGCTCAACACGTGGTTTGAGGTACCATATTATTATTATTACCTTCGAAATTCAGAATTTATTACCTTCTTAATTGCGGAGACTGGCACCCGAGCTTCTGACTACCTCGCAAGGGTTGGTGGTCGTGAATGTGTTTTTTTATTTTGGTTGATGGTTATAATATACACACACAAGACAATCTAATATAGTCAGTGGTTCATGTGTCCTCACAGAGCCTACACTTTTTGTGATCATCGATTGCAAGTGGTTATTTTGTGTCGCTATTTACCAATGCTAACAGAAATAGGTCGGTTCCAATAAGATGTTTTCTTTTTCAAAGAAATGCTGTTATGTAATAATATTTTTAATTTACGTTCAACATAATCATTTTACGTCACAACCTTGTACAGCATAGTCAATAAATTAACAACACAAATAAAAAGAAATGTCTTACCCCTTGCTCAAAGCCTCGTCGTACCAAGGGTTGCAGTCAGAGTTGATGAAGGGATGCACCCAAATCGTGACCCTGTGTCCCAGTCCCTTCAAATCGCCTACAAAGGCAGCGAAATCCGGCAGCTTCGTAGCATTGATCTCCAACGACCCGTAGCAGGTTTCCCACCTGTCATCGATCTCAAACTGGGCACTAGGGAAGTTGTACTCAATGATCTCGTTCGCGAACCGCCACAAGATCTCCGAAGTGATTCCTCTGGAGTACCTCGCCCACGTAGACCAGATGGGCTCAGCAATCATTTTTTCATCAGGGATGCCACTGGGTTTACCCAGATAAGTTTGGACTGCATGCATGTGTGCCACCTTAGCGTTGGCAAAGAACCAGACGTCGTATTTGAGATTATTGTGAGTCCTCTTCTGGGAGTAGGGGTCTTCGACGGAGGCTCTGAAGCAGATGTGGTTGTCAAGGGAGTTGTGGTGGTCGACGAATAGGGGAACCTCGGCGTGCACGTAGAAGTATTGACCGGCAGAGTTGAGCCAGTAGCGCTCAGAGATGGCGCCGTTGTCGTCTTCCTTGGATATCATGGAAAAAGCCTCGACATTGCTCTTCTCGATTGGCCAGTACTGCTCCTTGAGCTCGGGGCCGCCGTACCAGTTCTTGTTGTCTGGGTAGCAGAAGGAGATTTTGAAATATAACCTCAAATTTTACGAAGTCAAGTCTTAGCTTATAGAGACCGAGGTAATAACACAAAGACATAATATGTCTTTTACTGTCAGTACTAAGGTTGTGATGACATTTATAAAAAAAAAAATAGTTACGTTTCACTTTTCCATTACCCAATAGATTCCCCAGTCTTATTACAATCATTATTATTTTTTTATAAACTTACACGAAGAGATTAAAATCATAAAAACAGTATTAAGTAAAAAACACCAAGCATTAAGATCTGGATTGAAATGCTGTTACATATGTACACACTATCTACGAGTAAGATCGAAGTACAATTATACTAACAGGTTATTAATTTGTGTCTACAATATATGTATCACATATCATAAAGAAACAAATGACATCAACATTCTTACTTCCCTGACTAGCCCAAACTTCTTACCAAAACTGTAGCAATCCTCAAACTCAGCGCTCGCCGGTCCGTCCCAATACACGGTGAGTTTCCACCCATTGACGTCAGCATGCTCTTCCAGTGACGTTTCGAAGGTGATGCCCTCGACGTGTTTGGTGAGACGACCCAAGTGACCGGTCAGGATTGTGTCTTCACCTGATGTAAAAAACGTGATTGTGTTAAAGTAGGTGAAAAATAGGTATGAGCTTATTAAGAGCATAACGGCTGTTAATTTTCAGAGATACAAATATATTTTCAAGCCTCTACCTCCCTAAGGGGGTAGGCTATCGAGAGCCAACTGGAACACTCTAGAGATGTTACTTAATTAACATTACACACATAGCAAAACCTTAGGTAGTCAGAGTATTGTGTGTTTGTTCTTTAATTGCGGAGTAAGTGAACTTATGGCCATCTCGAATCTATGTTAAATGGTCTGAATTTCTTTGGTCACTTAAAGGTCAGGTCAGATAAGCAGTTTCTACCAGATGATAGCAAAATTTAGGGGTACTGTTACACCAATCAAATTAACCCTTCGTCGAAGTAAATAATAAAATATACTAATTAGTTAAGGTAAGTACATAATAGTGAACGACCGCGTTTGAAAGCGGAAGAAAATTGCAATTTATAACTCAGCCTCTACCTCTCTAATCGAAACCTCTATATTAACGGTTAAGTGGGTAACTGTTCAGAGGTAATGAAATACACATTACGTCCGTGTCCCTGTAGAGGGGTAGACAGAGATTACGGATTCTCATCTCGATAATGGCAAACCACTTACGCTTTATTGACTCTTATACTTCATGCACATATAGCAGTTATAGGTGCTTATACATAGATGCACACATTCACGTACTTCAATCCCCTTAGGGGTGCACAGAACCTCGGAGATTTAGTATCTCCTAGGTCACTTTTTACCAAATATTGGAGTTGTGATGTCAGGTTGCTATCCCATCGCCCAATAAATTCCAGTTACTTAGGTGTTTTTAACATGATGAAAACTATGTATGTTTTGTTCTATGCTTACCTTGGAGTATTCCTAGGTTCAGGGATCCATCTTCCCGGTTCTCCAACAGCAGATCTCTTTTGGAGACGCGAAGGTTGGCCCCCAACACCAAAGTTAATCCTGTCAAAGATAAAATACTAATTAACAAGTACTAATAAGTAATGAGGTGATACGCCAGAGAACTAAAGTTACTGACATTATGAAAAGAATTAGCACGCTGAAGTGGAGTTGGGCTGGTCACGTATGCAGAAGGACTGATGGTCGCTGGAGCAAAAAAGTCCTAGAGAGGAGACCGCGTCTCAGTAAACGTAGTGTGGGGCGCCCCCCGGCAAGGTGGGAAGACGACCTGCGCAGGTTGGCCGGCATCGAATGGATGCGAACGGCCACTGACATTTCGGCGTCATTTGGGGGAGGCCTATGTCCAACAGTGGATTGATACAGGCTGATGATGATGATGAATAAGTACTGACTATTGCATAGCATCCGGGAGTGGACTGGCATCTCCAGCGCCGCAGAGGTGGAACCTAGCTGGAGACTGAAAGCACTTCTCCATGTTGACTGCTATCATTCACTAGTTAGATAGGCACTAGCAGAAGAAGATTGTCTACGATGCAAACAGATCTGTTCTCACTAATTACCCTGAAGTTCCGTTGATGTGACTAGTAAGACTGTTTTAGTCTCAGTAGTTAAGTTATGACAAATATTTTCTAAAACGTAACAACTGGAAATATTTTTGTCCCGATAGACATAAAGTAACCAGTAGCACGTGATTATGGTTCAACTACATGTTAACTAAGATAGATGGTTACATCACATTTAAAGTTCAAAGTTCATACATATACGTCCATCATTTCCTGTCGGGGTAGACAGAAGCTTGGTGTCTTATTTTCAAGGTCACCTTTTCCATATGTAATTGTTTCCGATGGTAATTTAGGGAATATTAGTGACAGATTGCTACCCCTTTCTTCAATTGAATCATTTTACCCTTAGTCACTTTCACAGCACGTTAGTAAGAAAGGCAGCTATGTAAAAACTCACCAGTCACCAGTAGAAACAGCTTCATTTTGGTCCAGTGGCTGTCTAAGGGGGCGATGGGCTGGCAACCAAATTTATTGGATCGAGAAGAAGCGATAAAGGGGAGAGATAAAAATTCTCAGATATATCGATAAAGCTGTCAGATAAATACCACCTAGGATTCAAAGATATGTGGTTTGAGATAAATACATAAAAATAACAGCACTTCATGATGGTTATCCCTCACGGGGTAGTCATAGGTTTGCGTTATCGATAGTTGTCGAGTACCTACCTAATTATTATTTATTCACAACAGGAGGATAACATTCATTACAATCAAATACCTAATGCGTATGCTATAACATAAATTATTACTTTAAAAGTCTTAAATCGAATAGCTTAATCAAGGTTTTGACGAACTCATCCAACCCACATGAAAAGACATCGATGGTAGCAGAGACCGCATTTAGAGAGTGGAGAGCCCGCGTCATTGTACCTACTAATCAATAGGTAGACGGTGTTTAACTTATTAGATTGATAGCTTACGTTGATAGGAATAAAATTCTGAATAAAACCCAGTTTTATTCACGATTTTTTTACGTTTCCGTAAAATAATACGATAAGAAAATAGGGACAATAAAGATAGTAGAGAGACGAAACAATTTACATAAATTTAATAATACAAATTTTACATAAGTATACACGCCATTCACGCCTCTACTTCCATAAGGGGATAGAAATATCGATCGCCACCTGGAACGATCTAGACAAATCTCCCTAGCTTCACTCACACTCAATAATCTTCTCATACATGCTCTTCTCTTCTTCACGCTGTGTGCACCTACCTTGAGAAGAATAAATATTTAGAAAATATCTACATTTACCGTATTCGATTGAATTCGAGCTCAAAATACGAGTAGGGTTAATAATGCAAATTTATGCAAAATACTTTCCGTTGATTTCGGGCAAGATTTTAATTAATTATATTCCCAAAAAGTAGCTATTTATATATGTGTATTATTAGAGTTAACAAACAGACAATAATAAATACAAATAACTCTTTTATATCTGCCGGCTGAGGGATATCTATTTATTCAAACTTGTTAATAGAGTACCCGCCACATACGGTGGCAGTAGCCAAACTTGGAACTAAATTTGACGTTTCCGCCATTGCGTGTTATTTTGTATGAAAAGTAAATTTAGTATTACCAGCGTTGTGTTTTTTGCCCACTCTTTGTAATTTTTATGTTTGTTAAGGGTGATTATAATAAATTGATTTGCGGAGTTTCTTGTTAGTTCTTCTCCAAGCTAGGGTCTCCGCTGATCTAACCTCGGTAAAAAATATGTAAAGACAATGCTCAGTGCCATGTTTGAAATAATAGTTTTAAGAGATTCGCGATTTATACTCATGATATAAGATATAAGGGTGTGTATAAGATTGATTGCAGCTGTGGGAAATCCTATGTCGAACAGACTAAACGGTCTATTGCGGACAGAGTGAAGGAACACATAATATATGTAATATATAATAAGAAGGATAAGTCCCGTTAATTATTAATCATGTTTGAAATAGTATAATAAACATATTTTGACTTTGATATATTAATTTGTTTTATTTGAGTTTATAGCTCTGCAACCAAAGATCGTTACAAATGAAACCTATAATGTTTCGAGCCGTATGGCACAGTGAGTGCTAGTTTTGGCGTGTTTACTGGTAACACTGAATTACGCGACTGTGGCGACGCCTCCAACTGCCACCGTATGTGGCGCGATCTCTAAAGTCAAACTTGTATCAATCTTGTGCTTATTTATTACCTTGACTATGGTTAATCTTTTTAGGTACTAAGATCGATGGTATGTCTATAATACTTACACAAAATTTGCACGTGGATATCATTCATTCATTATATATACATAAGTACATGTACCTATATACTAAGGTAAATGCGGAAATATTTCGATTCTTTTCGGTTCGGTTATCTTTGGTTTAAACCACGGGCTTTAATATCGAGGTTGGATAACATTATATACCTACTCATATAGGCTCATTCATATTTATTCACGACGTCGAATCCTTTCGAAGCGAGACAGATGTAAAGTGTTGACTGCAACTGAGTATTGTGATGGTATTATGTCTTTAGCTACTCGTCACCCAATTTTATGAACTGGAAGAAGTGAATTGCCCGAAATTGCCTAATGTTATCTGTCTACCATTCGTCAAGAAAACAGGCGTGATGTTTACGTATGTAGATAAACTAAACTGCTCACCAAGTAGCCAGATAAGGTATATCTCAAGATAAATCTGAAGATGCACATAAGTGTATCAACACTGATGCATCTTGACAACAATGTATTAATATAAATGTTGCTAGCTGCTTTGTTGCTGACGAGAAATAAAAGATGACTATGGGATTGCTTAGTAATATTGTGTGACCACTGTTGTGTATTTCTAAAAGCTAGTATCAAACATGACTGGAGGATAGGATCCTCAGTATAGATCTTCTTATCATAATATGTAATGGATACCACTCGTATTATATTTTTTTATCAATAGTCTTAGGTAATTGATAATTCTATGGTACCTCCTATTTAACAAATAGTGATCACTCAACCTGATGAAACGGCGGGTATCTTCACAGTATTAGACATTGCAAAAAAGCACCCGACTGGATTTTTTTACATACAAAAAACTTTATTGGTCTTTGATTTGAAGAACAAAGTTTTTTTTATTGTATCATCACCTGCCTAAGCCACCCCCGCAACTCTATGTATCAATACCATTAAAATAAGTAAAAACGTGACTGACTCACACGGCTTTCAAGTTTCAACTTTTATTTGTTGATTTTGTAAGGCGAATTTATTTTGTTGTGCTGAAAAATAAATTATGGCAGATCCCAGAATCAGACAAATAAAGATAAAAACCGGCGTCGTCAAGCGTATAGCCAAGGAGAAAGTGGTGTACGAAAAGGAAGCTGAGCAGCAGAAAGTTCGTATTCAAAAATTCAAAGACCAGGGACAGGACGAACACGATATAAAGAAACAAGAAGAAGTTCTCCAGGAGTCGCTGATGATGGTCCCTGAGTGTCAAAGAAGGTTAGTAAATAAACATTAAGTTGCTCAAATACTATCGAGTTAAAATTTCATTCTCTACAAATCGACAAATCGGCATAGTGATTTGAGGTTATGATCAAATCTGTTACAGTTTTTGCCGCTATTATTACTTTAAAAGTATGTAAACACAAATATAATAGGAAAATCTTAATAAGTTCACGATAAATTAATTCTCGGTCATAAATTATTGAGCTACGTTACTGCTCAATGTGAAAATGGTCAAAATTACGCTTTTACCTAAATACCTCTTCTAACTTGATCATTTGGGTTTGAATGCTCAGCGCTAATAGAGATTTGATAGCCCAATGATGCTATAGATTTTAATGCTTTTCATCAGGTTGAAATTATAATTTTCTATAAGAACTAAACATACAGTCTTAATATCCTTAATTTGTAAACCCTTGGTTATTGTTACATTATATAAGTTTTTTTTATAGAGTCTGAAACATAAGTCAACCACAGATTTTCAACCAATCACCCATAAATTTATTTAGTTCTTGATTCACCTTTATATGCTTCAAAGAAAAGTAAGCTGTGTATGTACATCCCATACTAAATTATAATATTTTTTCTCTTTGCAGGTTAGCTAAAGCATTTACAGACCTCCAGAACGTACTAAATAGCGAACAGGACCTAAAAGAAACAGAAGAATATAAGACAGCTGAATTAGTTTTGAAAGAAGCAGAAATCCAGTTACCTAGCAATTAGTTATACCTCTTATACTCAAAATCATGTCTTTTAATCACTTTAACTATACAACATTCCACCCGCATTTTCCGCCAAACCGTTTTTCTATACCTCCTCCGCCACTACCTCCTATATCCGATGAAGAATACGTCAAAAAATTTGATAAAACAGTACCTAAAATAAAGAGAAACAATATCTCAATATCAGAAATACACAAAAACCTCTCCAGGATTGTAAAATTAATAGAAGAACTGAAAAGTAAAGAAGCAGAATTGAATTCTGAAGTAGAAGTGTTGAATGATGATGAATGGAAAAGTAAATGTGAAGAAATTACGTCTTTAAAAGCAGTATTAGATTCCTTAATGGCAAAAATCAATGATAATTACTTAGAATCGGCACAGAGAGCTCTAATGAAACGGGCAGCAAAGAGAAATAGACAGAAAAGAGCCAATTTAGAAAGGAAGAAAGAAAAAAGAGAGTTGAAAAAGAAATGGGAAGAAAGGTCTAGAAGGATTGATGAAGATTTGCAAAAGATTAAGGATGGCATTGAAAAAGAAGAACAGGTATTGTGCTTATTTTGTTGTAGGTAAATGTGTATTATGTGTGCAGGCCAGTAGTGCAGGGTATACATTCAACTTACATTTAACTCAAATAGTTTACAATCACTACCTGACTAGAGATTTTGGTTTACAAAGGATTCATTAAATGTGATAAAGCTATCTATAAGTTAATAGTACTTCTAAGCCAATTGAATACAAAACTACCTAATTTAAAATGTAGTTAACTTTTGTTGTACCATGAGTACTAATATGTGCCCTGTTATGCATACTTTACAAGCTTTATTAATACTTACAGGAGAAACAAGCAAAAATCCATGCTGATGCGATTATAAGAGAAGTGCTGAGAAGGAAACAGGACGCAAAGAAGTGCCAGGCCATGCTCGACTCTTTGGTGAAACTGAGGAATGCTAGACTGCATAGGATGCCTAGTTCAGATGGAGAAACTGCTGCTTTTCTCAAAAATATAGGTATTGTATATTTGTTACAAAAATTAGTGTTTATATTTTATACATTATATTACTTATGAGCTTAACCTACTACTAACTAAAATCTCATCTTATTTCATGGTAAATATATCCCTGATCAACTTAAGCATTGTTATTGGTGCTGTGTTCCCATTAATGTGCTGTCACATTAATTATGTTTGCTTGCTGAAGGTTGCAAGCTAAAAGAGTTATTTGCTGCTAGTTAGTCACCTCCAAGGACATGCTAAGAAGAACATATATGTTAGCATTATATGTACACGCCCGACTATTCCTATAACTTCATTGAGATGTTGGCAATGTGTTTGTATATAATACTTGGCACTAACTTTGATAGTGTACCAAGCCTAGACTTAGTAAACTTGCTTTAAGCCAGGACTGATGTTTTTGTATTAAGATGGTATATTGTTATTTTCACCATGTTACAGATTATCTTAAATCCTTATGGAATCAAAAACTTGAGCAATACAATAAAGAAGAACAAGATTTACAACTTCAACTAAAATCTGGTGAATGTAAAGAAAAAAGCGTAAATCTGGAAGATAACCTAACTAAATGGCATCATTTTCTCTTTGGCACTGATGAGAAACCCCAACATAACTTTAACGGGAATGTCAATGAGTTTATTCACGTGCGGTAAGTGTTTAAAAATGTAAACATTCTATGTTTTTGGTTACCTTTAGTAACCCCAAAGTAATTACTATAGCGGTTGTAATCGTGGTGATGTGAAGTTTTGATGACTGGGTGCTAGTCTATCAAAATAATTTTCAGTTACTTTTAATCATTTAGTTGTGTCCTGTCTTATTTTGAGTGGGGCAGCTAGTTAGCATTCTGTTTATGTCATGGTACTTTATCAAGCGCCATAGAACAGGAATGATTGTTTTTTATAGTACAATACTTATGTATTTCAGATGTATGTGTGATGTATGCAAGCTTATAACTTTTATAGCTATAAATGAGCTGAAGTTCACTAACAACTTTAAAAATCTTAATGAAGAACGTTCAAATGCATTAGTGGATTTGGCCACTGTTTTGTTTTCATTAAAGAATTGTTATTTCAGATCACAATGGGATAAATACATCAGTGAAGATGGTAGTTCCATGCCAGTAGGATGGGTGGTGCCTAACTGAACCGATTTATCTGATTGTAAAGAAACTGCTTATTATATTTTTTAATTTGTAGTTATGTTGTTTCAATTATGCTCTCTTGTGTTTGTTTTTAATTGTACTTTTCCTTTTGAAATGTATATTTTGGGTTCTTCAAGACAATTGCTCAATACATTCAGTTCTATTCTTTCAGTATTTGCAACCGATGTAGCGTATCTTGAAGTTCTTTTGGCTGTAGGTAATATGTTTTACAAAATTCACAGCTATTTCCACACAACCTCAAACTTATTGTGAATAAAATTCTTCTTGTGTAGTTTTCATTTGTGAAATTCTGCTATAAGAGTGAATATTTAAAAAATAATGTTTTGTAAGAATCTCAGGTAAGATTTGCAACTATACGAGCTTGCTAAATAAATTGTATTTATATTTGCTTTACTTGTTGTTTCATTTATAATAAGTGACTATGTTTTTGATCTAAACCATTCCCTATTTTAATTGTCATCAAGGAGACGTCTCAAAGGTTCTGTCCATGCGGTTAATTTAACTTTTAGTGTGGACGCACCGATTGCAAACAAAAGAACAAACACGTTCACGACTATTAACCCTTGCGGGGTAGTCAGAGATTCAGGTGTCCGTCTCCGCAATTGCAAAGGTGGTAATACTATGGCTACATCGAACCCACGTGTTAACCAGATAGTATGTTTTTCATTCATATGACAGGTAGTAAGCCGTGTAGCCGTTTACAAGCACTGACTATTACCTGTTCTGGGAACTAGTAGTTTCCTCACAATGGTTGTGATTGCATTGATAGAGCTACCAGATTCGTGAAGGGTTGAAAGCCCATCACCTTTTTACCCTACGACATGCTAGGATGAAAGATCGCCAGTTAGCATTTATGCCTCAGATATCACGAGACTAATGAATTCCAATAAAACACACATGGCAAATACCTACTATTTATATTTACACAAATTTTACAATGTAAACGCCACTAGAAACACCGACTGAGGTATCGTTGGCTCACACACACCGTACAGGGCGAACACCAAAATGTATCTAAAATTAATAGTCATAAGACCTAATTTGCAATGGCAAACGCTCAGCGTAGATAACCAACATAATTTGGACCAAATGACCTTCGTATCACTATGTAATTGTAGGCTAGTTTATTTTGGTTGAATGGTAATAACAATTTAAGGGTTCCATTTCACTTTGAGTTAATTTAACGTTGCTATGGATACATATCATGTCCACCAATCATATTGATTAGAGATGTGAATCTGAATATCATTGGTTGATATCAACCGTTACCATGGCAATGTCGTCTATAAATTCGACAATCGAAGTATGGCTCTCTAATTACTATGAAGTCAGTTTGTGTTGGTTGGATAATTCATTGAACTAAAATAAAACGCCCTATCTTAAGCCCTTGTTAGATTTTTGGGTCCAACGTAAATTGGTTGCCTACCCTGAGCGTTTATCTCTGCTATATTAATGCTTTTACCAAATATATTTTACTACTATATAACATGAATAGCAAAAAAGGTTGAATAATGTAGTATTTGAATAAAGCATTGTTTTCATCGGTCAGAATAAGACAATTTTTGTGATCATCCTTTTGTGATTACAATTTTAAGTAATTTTTCTCAGTAGAGTATTTTTAACATAATACATTTTTTCACGCAAAAGATATTTGGCAAAAGCCGTACTACCTAGGGTTTTTATTCACTACATTGTTATGATATTGGGTCTATAATCTCCCAGAACCGATGAGATCTTCAAAACTACATATACGTACATACAAACATAACTTAATATTTATATAAAAAAAAGAAGAAAACACTCAAGAAAATCATTATAAACAATAGAAACTAACTATACAAGTCATTACATTACAAAAAGATAAAATAAACGGAAGATGGCGCAATACATACTTTAAAAAGCGCATCAACTTTTTCGAATTCTTGAGATGTTAGGTATAAATAGTACATTTTGTGCCGTATTAAATATCTATTTAAATAATCAAATTTCACTAAGTCATTGACGTTGTCTAGGCGTTGAAAGGAAGCTTAATCTAGCGTAGCCTAGTAATGCCTGTACCTAAATAACGCTAGATAATTACAAATAATATAATATATAATAGAAACACAGACGCACCCCAAATATTGCAACGTTTAGATGTAATATTAGCTAACCTTATTTATAACTAGAGCCTATAAAGAACCGATGTTGGTTGAAAAATAATTCATTAGTTTAGAAACATTGCATTTCCTTTTATACCTCATAAATATATTATAAAATAAAACTGTTAGGTACTTCATTTTTCCTGTTTGTATATTAGTGCATTAAGGAAAAGTTTTCACTAGCTTCTTTCTTAAATAAAATATGTGATGCATGAAATAATATTATGTGATATAGGTCTGTAAAAATATTTGGATATGTTTTGTAGACGAGTGCATAATAATTGAATACAATTTTCAATCAACACCAAATTCCTTCATACAAAATACGAATTACCACTAAAATTTTATTATTACATTAATTACTTGGCAGCCACGTTTCAATATTAACTACTTACGATTAGAATTTAAATACAAAATCTACTTTTTCTTACAACCTTTTGCGCATGTCGATATTTTCACCAGTCTCGAAATTGACAAACAAAGAAAATAAAAAAATCATAAAAATATTTTTTTATCACTTTTTACCATGTATGATAAATGAATATCCAGACTATACTTTACAAGCTTTATTTGTGTGTAGTAAAATAAAATGTGTTTCTGTTTGTTTTCTGTGAAATCTAGTTTGTTACCAAAATAAAGTAATTTAGGATATCTTACCAATTATTTTTTATTTATTTTCGAGTTTTTTTAGGAGCCATTGCCTTTATGTTCGCAGTTAGGCAGCTCCTATCCACATAACACAATCACTTTATTGCTAATTATTCAAACATTCATTTTCAATTTCTTCAAGTCAGTTAACCTGTTACAAATTTCCTACTTAACTTGATATTAACCATCATCACATAGACTTAGTTATCCAATCGGTCTTCAACCATAGACAATTGACATACCAACCTCACTCTTAGATTATCTATGTTCACTTTCTACCCACAGACAATCTACCAAACTCTTGTCTATGGTCACTTTTAAACCATAGACAATTGACACGACTGCTCTATGCACTTTACAACTTTGTCTATGCTCTCTCCACAGACTAAATCAGGGCTTGTTAGTCTATGCTTCACTGCCATAGGCCCGCGTAGTTCCCCATTAGGGGAGCGGGGAGAGGTCCCCCCGCGGTAAAGATGCGCGTGCCACTATCATCGTAGCAATGCGTGTATATTGCTGGCACGTATTTCATGTGGTTAAAACCGTCTGCCTCTTCGTCTGGGAACTGGAATTAATTAGCTTTATTAGTATTGTTTTGTATTGATTCCTACTATATTTAATGTATATTATTTATTGTATGTTATGTGTTTTAACCAAAAACAAAAAAAAACTTTATTAGATCTGAAACTGTGTTTATCAAATAACTTAATAACCAAAAAAGAGTAGAAAATTTATAAAATTCAGATTTTTGCCCATAATTATAAAACTAAAGGATCTCGGACCATGGTTCCCATACTATAAAATGTTTGTATGGACCTACCCTATCCACTTGCAAAATACCTACACTTTTCACCAAAACAACCTATATAAAAAATATTATTTAATGCGGCTGTACCTAAGTTGGTAAGCCCTGCGACTTCTTTAGAAGACGAAATTTCAAAGATGGGCACTCAATCCTCTGATTACACCGTCACAATAACAAGGGATGTATATACATAAAACGTGAAGCGTACATATTTCAATGGTTTACTTAGTCACCTCTTACGATATGGAAAAAAGAAAAGGAGCTAATGTCTAACTAGTCTAGGTCCAGTGATTATCGATTAGGGTAGGCATCCAAACTACACTACAAGTTGCTTACAAAGCCTAATGATTGTAAGTTATTTTGTTTTAATTTAGTAAATCATTGTACTGAAATTTAATTTTTTTTTAATATATAGAGCTTCAGCAGAGGCAATCAAAGCTCATAGCATATGCAACGCATGATAACCCTCTTGAACCTGCCGCAGACGAAGAGGTCCACCAGGTCGGCCATGCTGTTGAGCAGTCGGACGCCGCGTACGAGGGGCGACCGCCGGAGGAGCTCCGTACGATAATCTTACAGTTAAAGTGATTTTCAAGCCAGCAGGGTCATGTACGAGTGTTTAGTCACTTGGGAAATAAAGACATAAATAGTTATACAATTTGAACTTGTACTTACCACATACCCTCTAGAGGCTCTGAGGGTGACGGTCTTGGAGGAATGAATGCTGCTCTCCAGGTATTTACCCGCGCGCAGGTCGTAGAACATTAGCAAACCTATAATTATAACGAAACATTTACACTATGCTTGCAATGGCCACATTTTTTTAGTTCCAAATTAAAGGCGCTGTAGTCAACGGAGACCTGTCAAATGCCAACCGGTCGGTTTTCATAATGTAAACAAACATCTATTTGTTAAATAATTTAATTAAACATACGTATTATTAAATTATTTTAAATAAATAATAAAATAAACATACATATTTTTCCGACATTTTTATCATAAACAACGTTGAACTATTGATAAACAAATAAATTATTAGAAATTGACACTTGACAGGTCTGCATTCTCACTAGCGCCCCTAGCGGGATAAAAAAGTGAGGAATGCTGCCATTGTCATGTCATATGAAACATCGGTGATAGGGCGAATGTTTATGTGTTATTTAATAGTGTTTACAGGACAATCAGATAATACGAAAATGTACTTCTAAAATACTGAATTGTAAACCAAAATAATACAGTCCCAACCCAAACCCAATCTTTGCTCTGCGTTTAGCTATTGGTGTCAATCAATCAATCAGCCTATGTCAGTCCACTGCTGGACGTAGGCTCCCTCAAGGTTACGCCACAAAACACGATCATTCGTGGCCCTCAGCCAACCACTACCAGCGACCTTTTTCAGGTCATCGGTCCATCTAGCAGGGGAGCGTCCTACACTACGTTTACCGAGACGCGGCCGTCATTCGAGAACCACTTTGCTCCAACGGTCGTCGGTTATGCGACAAACGTGACCAGCCCACTGCCACTTCAGCTTGCAACATCGATAGACCATGTCTACGACTTTGGTTCTCTGCCGGATAATCTCGTTCCGTTCGTTCGATATTTTGGTGTACATTTCTATTTTTGATGAGCACTGATTATTTTCCATTAAATAATATCCCCAATTTCTGTCATACAGCCCCTTATACAACCTAAGGCTCACCTAATCCAGTCCCAATAGTGAGCATATCCCCACGGAAGCTGGCGGAGCGAATGCCGCAGCCGTTGTAGCGCGACGTGATCTTCTTAACCGACTGCAGCGTGCGACAGTCCAGTAGCAGGGTGTAGGACTTGCAGCCGATCGCGTACACGCCGCTTTCCTAGAAAGAGTGATGTATATTTAAGAAACAGGCGATGGAACGTACTAATGAAACATAGGTAGGAATCTGTGAATGTACAGATAAAGTTTGGGAAATTTAACTGAAAGTGTTGTGGTTAGAGATGGTCCAAAGATAACCTTGGCTTGTAAATACATAAAAGCCTATCATGACACGAAAGTTTACGTAAAGCTTGAATAAGGTCTTGAATAATCAAACAATGATTTAACAATAAAATGGGACTTAACACGTATATTTTACGAACAAAGTATAACGCCGTGACAAAAAACATCGTGAGAGAAACTGCTTATCCCTCGGGATAGTCAGTGCTTTTATACGACGATACGCTTTAACACCCATAACGTTCGGTGCTGTCTAGTAGTGAAATGCGGGCTTTGAGTGTCTCATACTTAACAAAGCTTTCAAAATTACTCACTCAGATGCACACTCAAACCTCTTACTACCCCTCCACCTAAAAAGTGTGTGTGTGTGTGTGTTTTTATACAAATCGTGAAACGTATATTGACAGACTAGCATCCCCCATTACCTGCGTAGCCAAACACACGAGGTCCTGACAGGAGGGCAGCTTCCGGCTGAGCGTCTGCCGGAAGTTGGTAGCGTCGAACACGTGGATGAACCCGTTCAACGTCAGCGCCGCTACTTCACGCCACTTCGCGTTGAACGACACCGCGCGAACCTTCTGGCCTATAGATGGAGAATAAGAAGCATTAATTATACATAGTCCTGTGTAAGTCTGGAATGTAAAAGAATACTAACTAGCTTAGGGACTAGAGGTTATAAAAATCTATTGGGCAATGGATTTGCAACCTGTCACCAATGGTCTATTATGACAACGAGACTTCAATATTTATGATAAAAACTAACCTAGGAGATCGAATATCTCCGAGGTCCTATCCATCAGAAAGGGATTAAATAACGTGAAGGTATATGTATGTAATACAGATAGATATGAGTTAATGGAAAATATAAATATATAGGTGTTGATATAAATATTATCTATATATATGCCCATATATACATAATATTTATATCAATGTTCACCTTATTTTTTAAAAGTTTACATTTAATTTTAGAATTTCAATGAAAATATTCCCAATTAAAAGTTTTCTATTTGATTTAATTCTGTCGAACCCAGAACCTTTTGTTTGCAAATCTCTCCCACTAATAATTGACTGACATTTAATTCTGATTGATAATTTTAATATAATAACTTTTATCGTGTATAACATTTTTCTTATTCAATTTTGTAATGTATTCGTCAGTACAATCACTACAAAGTATAAAACAAAGTCGCTTTCTTTGACCCTATGTCCCTTTGTATGCTTAAATCTTTTAAACGGATTTTGATGCGGTTTTTTTAATAGATAGAGTGATTCAAGAAGGTTTATATGTACAATAACATCCATTAAATAGTGGAGTAGGCTATATATTTTATACCCGTGCGAAGCCGGAGCGGGTCACTAGTTGTGTTATATAATTTATTGTGGAGTTTCAATAAAGGATTATTATTATTACTCACCCGACTGACACTCCCGCAGCACAAAAGGCTGCGTGTACTGGTGCTCGGGCGTGGCCTCTCGTCTCTGCTCCTCCTCCCTGACGCGCCACAGCGCGAGCCTCGAGTCCCTGGACCCCGTCACCAGGAACTCGTCGTCCAGCCAACACATGTCCAGGATCTGAGAAGTAGACACACGTACAATATTCATACACTATGCAAATTCTATTGTAGAAATATGGTGTTCTTGTATCTTGTTTTACGGTATTTTTAAATAAAACATGTACCTTAAAAGATTCTCAATATATGCTGGGATTATTTACATACATACATACACATCACGCCTGTAGAGGGGTAAGCAGAGATCACGGATCCCCATCTGTCCCGATCCTGACAGACCACTTTCGCTTCATTGACATTCATACATCCTCTCATACACTCTCGGCTGGGATTATTTGTTGTTTGTTAATAAAACTTTTGTAGTAAAGACAGTGGTCTCTCAAATATGAATTGTCTTTTTCCAATAACTAATTAAAACCTTAAATTTATTCAACTCGAACTTATGAAACCTAAGAAAATACATACATATCATGTCTGAATCTCTGTATAGAGGTAGGCAGAGATCACGGATCCCCATTTGTCCCTATCCTGACACGACTTTCGCTTAATTGACACTCATACACCTCCTCATACACACTCGGCGGTTATAGGTGCTTCTAACGTCACTTTTTTCCAATATGGCGTTTATCTGACTGTCACATGTAATGTATATTTTCATGATACCCAAGAACTTGATAAATATATGTATGATATAACTATAGGCTATTCGCGTTAAGTAAATAGTGACGTCATGCTATTCAGAGGTTAAACTAGCCAATGAAACGTTAGTGAATGAGAAAACAATTCCCATTGACCAATCACAGACAACTGTTGTCACGTCGCATTGGTCAAATCGCGGGGACATGATGACGTCACTATTTTCTTAATGTGAATATACTATAAGGTCATACACTTACCCAGTCCTTATGTGCCTCCCCCACACAGACAGGGTCGAGGGTAGGCAGTCGGTACACGGCCAACTCACACGAGTTGCGGGCACTCGTCGCTAACAGTGTTCTGCGGAAAAAACAGGTGTTTAGTTACTTGAAAGGTTGTATAGGATTAGTATAATTCTCTCTAGTAATAATTTCCTAAGCCAAAAATGGAACATATATGTGTACGTATGTTCCAATGCCGAAGATTAGGTATGATTTCTATGATTTTTTTTCATTGTTGGTATAATATGATTCTTCACCTATTGACAAAGGACATACACATAGATATCATACCTACTTGGTAATCACAACAATCAATCAATCAATCAGCCTATGACAGTCCACTGCTGGACGTAAGCCTCCCCAAGGTAACGCCACAAAACACGATCACTCGTGGCCCTCAGCCAACCACTACCAGCGACCCTTTTCAGGTCATCAGTCCATCTGGCAGGGGGGCGTCCTACACTACGTTTACCGAGACGCGGTCGCCATTCGAGAACCGCTTTGCTCCAACGGTCGTCGGTTCTGCGACAGACGTGACCGGCCCACTGCCACTTCAGCTTGCAACATCGATAGACAATATCTACGACATTGGTTCTCTGCCGGATAATCTCGTTCCGGACTCTGTCCCTTAACGAGATACCCAGCATCGAACGTTCCATTGCTCGCTGAGCGACATGCAATCGGTGAGCCAGCCCGACTGTCATGTTCCACGTCTCGGCACCGTATGTCATTACAGGTAGGACGCACTGATTAAATACCCTGGTCTTAAGACACTGCGGTAGTGGCGACGAGAAGATATGACGCAACTTCCCGAATGCTGCCCAGCCCAGCTGCACTCTTCTGGAAATCTCACGCTCGAAGCTGTCCCTACCCATTTGTAGAACCTGGCCCAGGTAGACATATTCCTGGACCACTTCGAGCGTTTCTCCACTGATCGTGATCGGCCCCGCGACAACGAGCTCATTGAACATGACTTTTGTCTTGTCCAAGTTCATCCGGAGACCGACCGACCGTGAGGCAGCGTTCAGACTGTGCAGCATTCCCTGTAAATCCTGCAGCGAACCCGCCATTATGACAATGTCGTCAGCGAAACGGAGGTGCGTGAGGTATCTGCCATTGACATTGATACCCATCCCAGTCCAATCCAGAGTTTTGAAGACGTCCTCCAGTGCGTTCGTGAACAGTTTCGGGGAGATGACATCCCCCTGTCTCACTCCTCTGAGCAACTGTATAGGACTTGTCTTTTGGTTTTGGACTTGAACAGATATCGATGCCACGCTGTATAGGCTCCTCAACACCTGCACATAACGCCAATCGACCTGGCATCGCTGCAAGGATTCCAGAACAGCCCAGATCTCGATGGAGTCGAAGGCCTTCTCGTAGTCCACAAAGGCAAGACACAGCGGCTGGTTATACTCATGAGACTTCTGTATAACCTGCCGCACTGTGTGGATGTGGTCTACGGTACTGAAACCTTTTCGAAATCCGGCCTGCTCCGGCGGCTGGAAGGCGTCAAATCTTGAGGCCAGACGATTTGTGAGCACTCTCGAGAACAACTTGTAGACGTGGCTTAGGAGCGCGATAGGCCTATAATTCTTCAATAGGGCCTTGTCTCCCTTTTTGAAGAACAAGGCCACCACGCTCTCACTCCACGCCTTCGGGGTAGTCCCATTAGCTATGACGGAATTAAATAGGTGCTTGAGCTTCTGCAGGACTGGAGCTCCTCCCGCCTTTAGAAGCTCGGAGGTTATTCCGTCTTCGCCGGGAGCCTTCCCATTACGAAGTTGTTTGAGAGCGCTCCCAACCTCGTCCTCGTCCACGAGCGGTAGATCATCAGTGTAGTGGCGCACCAATGTGGCTCTTGGGTCCTTCGCATCGGGTGGAGGCTTCGGGGCATGCGAGGCGTATAGATGGCCGTAAAAGCCCTCAACCTCTTTAAGAATCCCCGGAATTGAAGTGACGGTTCTGCCCTCTGAGGTTTTCAGCTTCGTCAGATTAGATGTACCCATTCTTTTACAGAAGACTTTCGACCCCCGATTTTGCTCAATGGCCTCTTTAATTAATTGCGCATTGTAGCTTCGGAGGTCGCGTCTCACCGATTTTCGGATAGTTTTGTTGAGACGTTGGGTATCTGACGAAGCTCCCTCTGGCAATTCGCGTCGAATCCGCATCAATTCCAGGGTTCCGCTTGAGAGCTTAGACCTTCGGCTGCCTCGCCCTCCCCCGAAGCACCTTCCACCCACTTCGCGAAGTACCCCGACCACATCATCGAGGTTCTCGTCAACACTTGCCGTGGTATTCAGTGCCTCGAAGCGATTGCGTAGTTCCAGCTGGAACGCTTCAGAGCTGTGCACGGATTGGAGCATCGTTGGGCGAAGAACGGACCGTCTCAATCGGCTTCTCTCGGCCTTAAAGTCGAAATTCAGGGTGCCTCTCACAAGGCGGTGGTCACTGCCGGTCTTCAACCTATTAACCACTGAGACATCCCTGAACACGTATTTCTTGTCTGCCAAGATGAAGTCGATCTCGTTCTTCGTCCTACCATCTGGGCTCTGCCAGGTCCACTTCCTATGGGGCTTTTTCTCGAAGAAGGTGTTCATGCAGAACAGCCCCTCTTTATCCAGGAAGTTGACCAGCATCTGCCCTCTGGCATTTCTGCATCCAACCCCGTGCGCTCCGATACGCGATTCATCGCATTCGCGCACTCCCACTTTGGCATTGAAGTCCCCCATGACAACGGTGTAGTGGGTCTTGGTGGTGTTATGCATCGCCTTGGCGATATCATCATAAACCACCTCGACCTCACTGTCTGAGTATGCCGACGTTGGCGCATATACCTGCACGACCTTAAGAGAGTATCTCTTGGTCAGTTTCAGTACAAGGTACGCTACCCGGGTCGACACACTCGAAACCTCCAGCACGTTGTCACGGAGAATCTTGTTGACGAGAAAACCTACGCCACCCTGTGACTTCTGGTCGCCCTCCCGGAAGTAGAACAGATGACCTGATTCTAGGGTAATGGTGTCCTCACCAGATCTTCGCACCTCCGATATCCCCAGAACATGCCACCTTAAATTAGTCAGTTCTACCTCCAGTTGCGCCAGGCTTTCGTCCAGCCGTAGACTGCGTCCATTATACGTCGCCAGGGTCAATTTATGGCAGCTGTCCGTAACCCGGGGATTCTTAGCACCCCCTGCCCTACCGTAACCGAGACCGCTGCCGTGGGCCGGAACAGTAGGGCGACCGGGAACTGGGGGCCAACCTTTTGTGTTGCTACTCATTGGGGGTTGTTGCCCATACTCACCACGCTGGGCAGGCGGGTTGGTGAGCGCAGAACGTAGCTCTTCGCACCAGTGACGCTGCTGCCCGTCACTGGTCTGTTGCATTTAGCCACAATCACAACAAAGGTAAATTTATTTGAAAAACCATAAAAAACATGACTGAGTTGCCTAATCCTTAATTGCTATATAAAAACACAAAATAAAATTCGTTATTAAAGTTCCATATTATGTTAATACCATCACAACCTAAATTCAGATCACACAGATAGTAATATTATGTTACTATGTATTTAAATATTACACATATACTCATATTGGAGTTTTTTCTAAACTTTATTATTCAGCCTCATATAACATTAGACTTTTGCATTTAATTCATTATTGAGTCTTACAAGACATCTTGATGGCATGTTGGTCAAGCTTACCTAGAGGGGTTGATCCGCAGCGCGTGTATCCCGGTTTGATGCTCGGCATTAGGCCAGGGGGCTCGGCCGCGCAACGTTGGAATAGCGTCTAAGGATCTTGTCCGCACGTCGTATACCATGAGCTGAAATTATAATACAAATATTAAGCTCTGCAATCCCTCATTTTCTAGCTCCTGTCTTTGAAACTTTGGAGTTACACGCTTCAACTAGCTATGCTGTAGTTAATGTTATGTGGTAAAAATGTTGTGTAAAAGATACTAGTTGTGTACTTAGACTAGATTAATTGATTGGATAAATAATAATAATAATCCTTTATAGATAAATTTTCCTTAATACAGCTTTTTTTGCAAATTTATTTACGATTCCAAAACTGTAAATAAAATTTATTTCTATTGGTACTACTACTACTACATACTACTAATTCAGGGGCAAAACGCCATACCATTAAGCTACATACACTAATAGCAATATCTTTATATATCTACTCACCTTATTACACTTAGTGCCAAACACCACCTGCCTGTCGGAGAGCCATTGCGAGCAAAACACCTTATTCATGTTACCCAGTGAGATAGCGGACTCACGGAACATGTCATGAGTTAGCATGTGTCGCATCGCATAGGACGGACTCACTGAGCGGGCCTGGAATAAGAAATGTAGAGATACATGTCATATATTATGGCGATAGTTACATGTCATATATTATAGATCATAGTAATAGTATTAACTGCTAGTGTGTTTAAATGAACTATATAAATAGATAGCATCTATCAATGTTGACTATGTATGAGGACTCAAAATATCAATGAAGAAAAAGTGGCTTTTCAGAATCGGGAAACACTGGGAATCTCTGACTTCTCCTATGATGGGCAAGCAATTTAATAAAATGCCATTACACTGACCTCCGTGGAGGATATTGTTCGAGACATACCTCCAGCAGAGAGACTTGTGAATACAGAGAAGAGAATGCCATCACTATCTCCATAGAAATATGGACAAATCATATCATAATCTTACTGAGGGATTAACTATGGCTGAACGACATTAGTTTATGTATTATTGTCAATATTAAACTCACCTCAGCCGACTGCATTTCCCTAGAGCGTACATAGTCAACAAAGTTGTAGGACGTTGACAGTATACGGTGCTGCTGTGACGGCGTCTCTTCTTCACTGTCACTGTCCGAGTAACACACAAAGTCCTCGGGTTTGTCCGGTTTACGTTGTTGTTCTAGTCTGTAAGGAAATGTTTTGTGTCAACTATACATAACAATATTAATGCTAAAAATTTACTATATAAGATTCTTTCATTTCTACGAGGTACTGTCTATCCATAGGGGAGGATGTGAATGTATATTCATGTATGAGTAAGCACTATAATGTTAATCCTATTCTGGTTAGTAGGTGTAATTGTTTGTAACATTTTGTAGATCATTATTTCCAATAATGATTTCAGCATAAAATCAATTGAGAAATTGGTTTAAAATTACAAAATTTTATCTATTTTGACTCTTGATTCATAAAAGGGAACTATAGAGTCAATGCTAGTTTAAAATTCCAGAGATTATGAATAAATTACATTTTTTATTGAATTATACTTAAGTATTACCATTAGAACTAAAAAGCAGTTTTATGATCAATAGAAACCAAATTCTCATTAAATATTCTCGGAACAATGTGATTGAAACTAAGTATTAGTTAATTTTTACATTTTTAAATTTACCTATTTAGCAATAACTAAAAGCACTACAATTATGAACAATGATCAATTTCTCACCTTTATGAATAGTTATCCAATTATTAATAACTATATTCAGAATGGGAAATTACTACTAGGAGAGAACACCTTTACTAACTTAAATCTAAATAAGCATGGAAATTAAGTAGGAATGTGCTTTAAAAAGGAACTCCGTTAAATGAGAATACTGTAAAAACTAGTCTTATTCTTTGTTCATAGTTATAGGCAATTCCTTTATTATAAATAAGTCATAATTATAAACATCTAAATTTCCAACATTTATAATATGGAATGGGTCATTTTTCAGGGATGAACTAGTAACTACTGTTATTCTTACTTTGATTATCTCTTAACATTGAGTATGTATAACAGACTTTAGAAACACAATCCAAAAGAAGCTGTGAGCACACCTATGCTTTTATTTTATTTATTTCTAGAGATGCCATACACCTTACGGCTAAGTCCTCTAAAACACTCATGCTTTCAAATATTTCACACTAAGTTGTGATATTATGTCATGAATTTGATAGTAATGCCAATAAAGGTAAATTATAAGGTCAAATAGGAATGTTATATGTTAAGATAATAACAATTCAGGTATTTTGATGAAATTATTTCAAGGTTGTCGCAAAGTCATGTACTTGGAAGTATTCTGACTACTTTATATCAAATTATTAGTGATAGATTGCTAGTCCATTACCCAATAGATATCCTTTCTTTAATTAATTTGCTGCCTCCTATTACATGTTTAGAAAAAAGTCATTTCTTAACATTCTAAATATGTCCCAGACTAGGAATGGTGACATTATACAGATAAAAAAGTTATACAAGGAATGTTGCAAAACACCTCTTGAGACTGATTGCAACTTATTGCCAACTTTAAACCTATAAGTGACTATGCAAAACCAAAAGAGAATAGATGCTCATAGCTTTGTCTGTTCTTCATAGTAGAAATAAGTGTGTGATTTCATTGCATATGGAATAATAATTAACGCTATATCAAATATACTAGTGCATAAAAATTTATGGAATAACGGAACTTGTAAACACATTTTTAGAGCATAGGTTTTTCAAGAAATTTCCATTACAAAGCTATGTACACAAAAAGCAACAAACAGAAATAAAAATTCATCAATTTATAAACAATGTTATCACTTAAATTTAGGTCATTGAAAATGTATATTTGATTGTAACTTTTCATACAACACTGTCTTAAACAACAAGCTATTTGTAATTGCCATGCTAAACTGAAGGTTGAAGTAATTATAATAAAAGAAACAAGCTATCATAATTGGATAGATAAATAGCATGTTCCTTGTATGGTATAAATAAAGATGCAGATGATGGAGAGCAATACCAAGTTTTGCAATACGAATAAACACGTCTATATAGGAAGAAGCCTTGACAAATTACCTTAAAGCTTTCGCCTTGGCCCGTCTGTCCTTTATTCGTGAGGGGATATAACACGAAGGATATCTACCCTCAGCAGCACGACGAACCGTTTGCGCCATTATAGTAACTTAGATAAAACAACTAACAATAGAACTAACACGGCTAATACAACTATGGTCAACTGTTCACTTTCTTTTTGTACGATTGTAAATCGGTCCTTTCATGAGCGACATTTTGCTTCATGCCAATCGATTATTAATGTAGCACATTGAAAAACTGTCTCCGTTTACACTAACGCACAATGTTGATAAATGAATCATGTAGGATGGTTGATAACACTAAATAGGACGCAGAAAGCACAACTAATCTGGTTTTTATCGGAATAAAGAAAATTGTTTGGGTCTCTTGCCACACGCCAAAGACAAGCTGCTAGCAGATTTCACAAGCACTGTCAACATGACAGCCCATAGCATTATTTGACATACATGACACGTCCATTTGCTGCATCTGCTTGGCATAGACAACGTTTTTTTATTTATTGTTTATTTCGATTGTTCGTTTGGTGGACACATCAAGTCATTTTAATAAAATACATTAAATTATTGCCAATATTTTAGTCATGCTTCAACAAAAAATGAACCTTGTTATAGATAAGGTTTTTTTATTTACACCTAAAGCCCAGCGCAACAGCAAGAAATAGTATCAAGTCATTGTTTTGACTTATATTTTACCAAACACTTAGATGTCATTATACAAAGAGTAGATTAATACACCCAGGTCATTACATTACATTAAAGAACAGGTCTTCAAAATCAAAATTTTAATGATGGCCTATTATATATTAAATAAATTGATTGTAAGATTAAATAAATGAATCGTATTTGGGAACCCTATTTACTAGCAGGAGTATACAATAAAGATGGACCCGACCATAAAGTATGAGTACATAGTCGATATTTTTAAACATCACATATAGCGATAGTTAACTAGAGATCCCGCCACATAAGCTGGCAGTAGCCAAACTTGGAACTAAATTTGACGTTTCCGCAATTGCGTGTTATTTTGTATGAAAGGTAAATTTAGTATTACCAGCGTTGTGTTTTTTGCCCACTCTTTGTAATTTTTATGTTTGTTAAGGGTGATTATAATAAATTGATTTCCGGAGTTTCTTGTTAGTTCTTCTCCAAGCTAGGGTCTCCGCTGATCTAACCTCGGTAAAAAATATGTAAAGACAATGCTCAGTGCCATGTTTGAAATAGTTTTTTTAATTTATACTTAGATCATAAGATAACTTTCAAAGAGAGCTTGTGATATTTATAATTTTGAATATATTATGGCAGATGGAGGCGTCGCCGCAGTTGCATAATTCACTGTTGCCAGTAAACACACCAAAACTAGCAATCACTGTGCCATACGGATCGATACATTATAGGTTTCATTGTAACGGTCTTTGGTTGCAGAGCTATAAACTCAAATAAAACAAATTAATATATCAAAGTCAAAAGTCAAAATATTTTTAGACCGTTACAAATGAAACCTATAATGTATCGAGCCGTATGGCACAGTGAGTGCTAGTTTTGGCGTGTTTACTGGCAACACTGGATTACGCGACTGTGGCGACGCCTCCAACTGCCACCTTATGTGGCGGGTACTCTATCATTCAGCTCGACAAACGTCGACTTGTGCTAGTATGTTAGTTATGTCAGACGAAACATGGACATAGGATCAATACCGTCTATATGAGGTCATTGAAACACATGTTACGAAAATAAGGCAAAGTTAGGTACATGTCGGAAAGAGGATGAAGTGTTTAAAATTAAAAAGGGTTTGTTGCTTCAATGTTAAATGTTTTGCGTTAATATACTGTCTATATTACAACTTAGTCACTAAAAAAGATTTTGTACTTGATATTTTTAAATCCAATGAGTAAAATTAACTGCAAATAATAATTTAACTACACTGATAATTATTGCTCAATACGTTCGAGATGGCCATAGAATTTACTATCTTGGCATGTCTATACACGGAAACGCGATTCTCTGACTATCCCACAAGGCTTACCAGTCCATAAAGTGATTATTTCTATGATACAACCAAGCATACATAACTCTATATATATACTCGATCAGGTAAAAATAAGAAACCTTATTCTATGACTACCCCTCTTCAGAGAACTGGTCATGAGTGTACATAAAATAATACTACTCATTAACTTAAATAAAAAAACCAGGACATTGCAGAAACTAGATTATTCAAGTCTGAGCTTGTATTGGCTAGAGTCCAAAAAATGTTTGCATTTTTCGTTCAAATTTAGACGCTGCATCGCATTATTAGTACCGCAACTAATTTACATATCAGTGGTTTAAGCTGTAAGGGAACCTATTTCGGCCAGCTAGTAAGAACCCAAAGTGTCAGGCTTTGTCCCATCCATGAAGTAATTAATGAGAGGAGTGGGCCTTACGCAGTATTTGTATGGAAACTAGCGTGGCATTACGCGGGGTGAAACGAGGTACGTGGGATGGAGGGGAGATATTACAACCAATTAAAACAGGGCATTTTGTGAGACAAAACATAGGCATCTTCTTTCTACTACACATTTTTAGACTCCACACCAATTAAAACACGCCATTTGGACTCCACACCGCGTAACAGGGACCGCTCCTTTCAGCGGGTCCTCGTCGACGAACCAAATATAGGTTAGTGGTCCCATCTCACCATGTATGGACGTTGACTTATTAGTTATTTTCTATCTGTCACATTAGGTACTGACTAAAACTGACCAAGACGTGGGTTCGAGGTGGCAAGAGAATTACTACCTCCGAACAGGATATGCGAGCCACTGACTATTAGCAAGGGTTAGTGGTCGTGAAAGTCTTTGTCTTTCATTGTCTTCACACATATAGACATGGTATGGTATGGGCAAAACCTTGGAGACATAATATCTCCTAGGTCACTTTTTAGTACGAATATTTAGGTTATAATCTCATATGGAACATTGGTGACAGGTTGTTAGCCTATCGCCCAATAGCTTCAATTTATCTTTAGTCGCTTAGTCCCTAGTCTCTTAGTCGCCTCTTACGACATACCGGGAAAGAGGGCAGTTAGTAAGCACTATTTTTAAGTCCCCGATTAATACTGGTGTTCCATTTCACCATGCATAAACGCTGACTATAACTAATTTAAGCTGGACAAATTTTCTCTCAATTTTCACCCATCGTAAAAAGAATGAGTTTCGTTACTTGCAAATAATACAACCATATTTTTAATTTTAGTTTTAAGAGATTCGCGATTTATACTCATGATTAATAATTAACGGGACTTATCGCGTAAGTTTATATATACATATAACGTCGGGTTAATAAAGGTAATTTTATTATATATAAACTTACACGATAAGTCCCATTAATTATTAACATATTTTTAAAACAATCAACGCATGTTTGTACCCAATTTTCTGTTCACCCTCATCAAATACCACCGTGAAGTGACATATTGATCCCTCGTCATGGGTCGTCAAACATTGGACCCTATCCAAGTAAAACAAAAAACTGTAATTTCATACGATGTCCTAAATAAAACGGAGTGGTTTTTAGACACTAGTTTGTGAAGATGTCTGGGTTCGATTCCCAGTTGGGGTAAAGCTAAATTTGAAAGTACATAATGCCTTGCGACTGTTGTTCTTTCCGTAGTGGGCAGAATTTGAAGTGTCCATATTAATACGTATAGCGAATACTATATCTTTTAAGTCCTGGCTTGTTCTAGAGGTGACTAAGGGAATATAATAATATGTACAACTAGCCAAGGGCAGCAAGGAAACAAGCATGTTGTAAGAGGTGCCTGAGAGACTTGTGAATTGAATAAATAAGGGAAAAATCTAGTCACCAGTAAGCAAAATTCTCTCTTAATGTTAATATTATGACTAACATAGTACTAATTAACTATAAGTACTAATTAATGGTATTATTATTACTTACATACTATTATCTACTAACAAATTGAATCCTGGTTACTTCAATAAATAATTATATTATTATTATTATAC
This sequence comes from Leucoptera coffeella, assembly GCA_030578115.1. Classification (NCBI taxonomy): domain Eukaryota; kingdom Metazoa; phylum Arthropoda; class Insecta; order Lepidoptera; family Lyonetiidae; genus Leucoptera; species Leucoptera coffeella. The sequence continues at coordinate 265,894 of JAMBLF010000283.1, read as the reverse complement.
ATGTATTTAATCAACGAAATATTGTATAAAAGACATAGAAAAACATGAGTATCTATGTATTGCAGAATATATCTACAGTGGTAAGGGAAATAGGAATAAGTGGCAACAGTCGTAGTGACATGTAACCTAGATCGCCATTGTGGTCATCGTGACAGGCGAATGGGGTGGGATGACCACCCCTCTGGAATGGGTTGATTCTACTAATCGCTGAGTCTACTAATAGTATTCAATAGCCAAAGTACTAGTATAAATATTCTGGGTGTCTCATAAGTGATCGAACTAAAAAATATATAAAATAAAACAATGTACAGTATATTTTTATATATTATAGTAGCAGGTAAAAAGGGAATTTTAATTCACTTAATTCAGATAAGTACTCTTGATGATACGAATTAATACGCATCTTGCCATTGCATTGATATGCTTGACGCTGTTTTTGGAAGTTCATCAAATGTCTGTTCCATAGACTGTTTCTTATGGAGTTACATTAAGTTAAATCCATGGTCACTTATTTGTTTAACTAAAACAAATAAATATAAATATTACACATTATCCTACTATTATCTATTTAAGAGCCATAACAATCGCGTGTAGGTATAAGTAGAATCAGCCTCATCAATTGACGAACCCCATCGATCTTTCGAGGCCGCCGACCCCGCAAGGTCGGTCAGCTGATGGATGACGTCATCACCCGACTTGCCCTAAATGAAATCATTAGTCCGTAACTTACACTGACATGGAGCCAATAGGGTAAAGGTGGTATATAGAGGATGTCTGAGTGGAAAGTTTAGGTGCGTTTACACTGTCAGGAACATAGTAAAATTTGGTACACCTTTGTCCTAATTGGTACTCCACCCTAACGCCCAGACGCCAATAGACACATACAAAAAAATTCATGTATCTTATGTTATGTAATAATATTTTGAGACACTATTTCATTACATCTCTGCCTGCCCCTCTACAGGGAATCAGGCGTGAGGTATATACTATGTAACTTATTGAACAAGCCTCTCGCTAAGTTTACTTAGATTTGTGTCAAGGGTTTTATTTAACTTATATTTCATTCAAATACGGTTATTATAACTAGATGAATATAAACTTACCTGTTAAACTATTTACTAAATTATTTACAAATAAATTATTATAAAACTATAAATAAAATATTTGAGCCAAATCACTGCCAACAGGGAGAGTGCCCAACATGCTGGCAGCATTTCCGCGCTAGATGAATACGTACGTAATACTTATAGTCTGAGATACACTGTGAAAGAGAATAAAAGTGCTATTATTAACTCTACCACCACTGGTAATCGAACCCGGGACCGCACGATTATCATTTCATTATTACATGGATGCACGGTGACTCTCATTAGTCACCTAAAGCTTAACTGTATCTAAAAATAATTATACCTTATCTTATTATTAATTTTCCCCTCTTGTTGGTTCTAATATCAGCAACTTACCCAGCTGAGTTGGAACCTTTTTGCTGCGACAATAACATGCACAAGCTATACCCCCTAGTTTGTAAGTTTGATTTGTAAAGTTTTTGTATTGTGTATGTTTTTGTGGCTGTAAATAAACGCTTTTTTAATATTATAAAAGTATAACCTTATCTACTTGTCCCTTGGTAAATAATGTTCTTAGTTAATACAAGAACTATGAACGGAAGATTACATCATAATATTTTCATTTACATGCATTATTACTTCATTTTATCCCTGAAGGAGTAACTAGATCTTAAAGTGCCGTTTATAATGACTCCTAGCAATACACATACACAATTTTATTTTCCCCAAAGGTAGAACATAAAGTTCTGAAGAACATTATTTATGATATTTAACATACAACCCAGAATTATATTGGAAACAAAACACAGATGAAGAAAAAGCGGTTTTTATATATACATTAACTTTCTATAATCCATTTCGGGGTGGGCAGAACATCGGAAATATTTATAATATCTCCTAGGTCACTTTTTGGCATTAATAATAGGGTTGTGATGTCATATGGAAGATTGGTGACGGGTTGCTAGCCCATCGCCTAATGAATTTAATTTACCCCTAGTCCCTAGTCTCCTACAATATGCTGGGAAGAAAGGCAGCTAGTTTCTTACGTCCCAGCTAGTACGGAGTATTTATTTAAATCCTTTATACCTTCCAAACTATCACGGGTCTTGTAAATCCATACATAAAGGAAGCAGCGTGTTAAATCCTAACTGATTGTTTGGCGTGCTTTAAGCACTAGCTCTTGACATAGACCGGTGATGGCACACCAGCTCGGCTAAGGCTTAGTGGGTGAGACGAAATAGTGAGATTAATAGGAGTATTTTGTATACATATACACGAATTCTTTCCCTTTAAAAGTGGACAGAAATAATAATCTTTATTAACCAAAAACAAGTATCCAATAGGTTTACAGTAATTTTAACTAAGCATACGAAAAATATAAAACATGATAACCTATTAAAATCTCTATGATGTGCACTGTTGCCTATAAAAGGTAATCCTGGGCTATAGGCAAGATAGGAGACTACGGATATACGTTATGATTACTATAAAAGTATTAAAGGTTATCTTTCGCTGTATAAGCCGTCCCTTAGTCGCCTTTCACAATATTACTGGAAGAAGGAAAGCAATGAAATATAGTAACTATAGCGCATTGTGTATAAGGAGGTGTATGAATGCTAATGACGCGAAAGAGGTTTGTCAGGATCAAGACAAATTGGCAACCGTCATCTCTGCCTACTCCTCTGAAGGGAAATGAGCGTGATATGTATGTGTGTATGAATGAATAGTACCGTTATGACTTATATCTTTGTTTACCCACCATTAACCCTTGTGGGAAAGTCTGAGATACGCATGTATATTTCCGCAAATGCATAGTGCACCTTGCACTAAATAGTCATCACTTAACAGGTATAATCCATAATAGATTATCCATAGTCATCAGTCTATCAGTCAAATGCTGACTATGGAATAATCCGAGGAACTAAAAGGAACCTCAAGATGTTTTTCCTCACTGTAGACTTATTAATGTACTAGTGATCCGCTCCGGCTTCGCACGGGTATAAAATATATAGCCTACTCCACTATTTAATGGATGTTATTATACATATTAACCTTCCTCTTGGATCACTCTATCTATTAAAAAAAACCGCATCAAAATCCGTTGCGTAGTTTCAAAGATTTAGGCATACAAAGGAACATAGGGAAAAGAAAGCGACTTTGTTTTATACTATGTAGTGATGAGTAAATACAGTTTGTATCTACCTGCACACCCTATACGTTAAAGGGGTCAACATAATGCGTTTTGGCAAGTTGCCTTCTCTTACTCATTCTAATTCTATAAGGAACAGTTACCCCTGTACATATGAATATGTAGTCGGAACTTGAGATATTAGCCTGGATTTCTCTATACACAAATTAAAATTATAAACTTAAAGTACTTATAATAGTTAAACTTTATAAAATATATAATGCAAACTGGATTTCAATATAATGTTACCATTTGTTTATTCTAGGCTTTGTAAAAGACAAATGAAAGTTATTATTTTTTAAGTAAAGTTAAAGTAATAGTTTAGTAATAAAGTGGTATAGTTTTAGTTATAAAATATGATGCATCAAGTGACTAAGAGATGTGTCCTCAATTTTAATTTCAATTCAGTTGATTAACTATGTATCTCTGATCAATGAAAACTTGTATCTTCGAGGTATCATATAACTTAGATGTAACATACACTTTGAATATATATGAGTGAAGTAGAAGGGCTGTTACGTAGGGGCCGGCCCAATAAGACACATAACAGTCAGATAGACGCTATATTGAAAAAGGGTGACGTTAGGTGTACCTGTAACCGCCGAGTGTGTATGAGACGATGTATGAGTGTCAATGAAGCGAAAGTGGTCTGTCAGGATCGGGACAAATGGGGCTCCCTGATCTGTGTCTACCCCGCTACAGGGAATTAGGCATGATGTGTATATGTATGTATACACATTGAGGTAGATATGAAAATACAATTTGTTACACAACTTGGAACACGTAGTTCGAATATTCATACGTGATACTACGACAGTGACAATTTTCGAGCTCGTAGCTGTCATGCACGTTCACGTAGCATAGAACAAACACCATTCGTAGCGAGTTTGAATTTAATAATTCAATTTGACATTAAGGTTGTATAAGAATACAGAAACATTAAAGATCCTAATATTGAATGATATGGAATTAGATAGACGTCTTCTTCACATCAGGTCGTAAGAGGCGACCAAAGGGCTAATAGCTTTTGAAGCTGTTAAAAGCACCCTCACTCACGTTCTTAGTAGCCCTTGGACGATATAAGTATGTGACTATGTAAAAATATATTCCAAGTGTATTCAGAATACATATATGTACATATGTATGTATTATCTATTCTCTTAAACTTTACTTAAGCGTATATAAAACGTCCCCAGTGTTATATCTACCCTGAGAGGCTTAAAAGTGCCTGAATATGCACATATATACTTATGTATGTTTCTTGTAGACAGAAAGAGACAGTGGAGACGAGATTGTCAACGGAATCGATTAACAAATAAAACTTGAAGAGCACTGGGCGTCTGAGGGAACTTTATACGCTGTCCGGACATAACTATGTATCTACATACATATAGTTTACTCTTCTGTATCTTAAAAGGTAGATAGAATATACATACATGTAGTCAAGTTGTTCTTTTTTTAGGCATATTAGTTATATATCGAGGTATATCAAGATTGTGATGGAGTTAATGTGGAATATTATTTAACATTTAGTTAAGATGTTCTTTCTCTATTGAGGTGGATAGTATTCCTATAGCTGCTAGTGATATTTGATTATCTGTACTATCTGTTCTACGGTGACGAAAAAAGTATTTATTAGGTAACATTCAGTGCTTGCGTGTCCATCTGTGCTTACTATCGGAAAAAAAAACACCATAGAATATTAGAAATATAATATCTCCTTGGTTATACTGACAGAAAGATTAGTATCAAGCTTATGTAAAATAAATAACATAAAATTTGAGACAGCTTAATAACCCATTTATGAAAGACTTGCCATTTTTATTCATTTTACAAGAAAACGGACCTTATCGCTTATATTTTATAAACAATACCTTTGCTACCCGACGTATCGACCATGTTGCAATGGCCATGGTCACGGGTAAACTTCATTAATAACTTAACTAATCAATGATCAATTGCCCAATAGATTCCATTGACCCTAGCCTATAGTCACCTCCTACGACATACCGATAAGAAAGACAGCTAGTTATAGTTAACTATAACAACCTCCGTGGCACGATCGGTTAGACGCCTGAACGCTAATCGTGAGATCCCGGGTTCGATTCCCGGTTGAGGCAGAGTTAAGAACTACGCTTTTCTTCTGCTTTCCAGTCTGGTCGTTAAATAAATATGCTATATATGTATTTATCTATGTATAATATGTACACATTTCTTAAATATAAGTTAACTTAACCCTTAACACAAGTCTTAAATGTACTTACCAAGGGCTAGTTCAATTGGTGTAATAACGTCCTATACTATTATTATTATTATCATTCCATTTACGTTCCAGTCTAGCACGGGGCTTGCAAATTAATTGCAATACCATAAAACAGTGTATGAGGAAGGGAATCAGCTGATCGCGTGAGGTTAGGCGTCCGCAATGCGGTGGATCGATACGGGGCCTGCTGACACAAGATCGGGCTAGGCGAGAGGGAAATTAACGGGCTGTTTAAATTGGTCGGGTTATTTTCTTTATTGAGTATGTGGAATAGGTTGTTGGATGTATGGATTGTAGGAGGTGAGAAATGGACCAGGGGTAAGTAAGGTAAGGTTGTATGTATTTAAATCTTATTGGAATAGTAAACAATTAACTAACTTGAATTATTAAAAATAAATGTTATCTTCTTTCTATAAATCCTTTTCATTATATTCCGTTCTTGATACAACTGCGAAATTAATATATATATTTTTGGCTTATTATTTTACGAGGGTCTGATTTTTTTATACTCACATTAAAATTTATTTACAACTGTATTCACTTCTTCCTTCTTATCATTTATAGACTAATATTAATATTCGAAGGTAACAAACGCCGAATGGAAGTGAAGGAAAACATTGTGAGGAAACTTGTCTAGTCTTCGAACAGGTAATTTCTTAATTCAACATTTAATCATACCCTTGCAGGGTAGTAAGAGTTCAGTGTTGCAATGGTATGCCAGATGTATGAAAAGAAACAAATAAATATACCTATGTCATGGCTAAAGCTTAATTGCAGGTCAAAAAATATAAAAATAGAAATTATGATAGATTGTATTCCAGATTGCTGTGTATCCCACTGTAGTAAAACGGATTGGTTGAATTTTTATGTAGAAACCCGAATTTTATGCTAAAAGTAACCACGGATATTTTATATCTCCATAACTCTATCTACCCTTCTAGAGCGGTTGTCAAACCAGAAGAACATTACTTTACTACAAGTACTAAAATGATAATAATATTTGGGACTCTATTTCACCAATTGAACTAGCTCCTTGATAATATTATTTACGACTTGTGTTAAGCGTACTAGTCAACGTAAATTTAAGAAACATATACTTATTATATATAGCTCAATGTATACATAGTATATATAATCAACAATTAGACTGGAAAGCAGAAGAAAAGCGTAGTTCTTAACTCTGCTTCCACCGGGAATCGAACCCGGGACCTCACGATTAGCAATCACGTGGTTAACCAATCGCACTACGGAGGTCGTCAAAACATAGGAACTAACCGAAGTCTAGATTTAATAATCTATTAAGGATTACCAATCCTTCGCCAGTCACGTTCTCTCCCCAGAAATAATCTTCCCTGAGTGGGGCCTGATGAAATGTAAACTACAACTTCGGTATAAGCTTTGGAACTATAGTGGCCGAGCGGTGAGTGGAGTTACATAGAGTGTATGTATTAGAATAAAAAATAATCTAAAAAATATTATATAAATAATCTTATTGTTAATATTGCCCTCTTGTTGGTTCTAACATAATATCTGCTGAATATCAGTCAATATCAGCTGAGTTAGAACCTTTTTGCTAGTTTGTAAGTTTGATTTGTAAAATATTTGTATTGTGTATGTTTTTGTGGCTGTAAATAAATGCTTTATTATTATTATAATTATGGAAGGCTTTTAGTTAATATATCGTAGTTAATTTTGACTTTTTCCTAGGTGGACTGATGACCTAAAAAAGGTCGCTGGTAGTGGCTGGCTGAGGGCCACGGGTGATAGTGTTTTAGCGTACCCTTGGGGAGGCCTACGTCCAGCAGTGGACTGATATAGGCTGATTGATTGATTTGAAAATTTACTGGGATAAAGAAGGTTCCGTGTATCCTAATTTGTATGTATCTAACGAATAAAGAATTGATGTATTTTACAAATCACAGTTGTTGAATTGTATGAATACTGTATAAGTATAGGATAATATGGTAAAGAGAAAATCGTGGGGAAGCTGTCTATTTTGCAGAATATGTAATAGTCAGTGCCTTAAGACGCTGTCATTAAATAGCACCTGTCTCATTAGGCTGACTATCAGGAAAAAGTGAGTAAATAAAACACATACTCCACAATAGTGAAACACTATCTGAGTACATTCCAAGGAACAATCGTCGTGAAGTGTAAAAGGAATATTGGTAACTGGTTGCCAACACATTCTCAGAAATATTCCATTTATTATTATAACATATAGGGCTGAAAAGGAGCTAGTTCGTCTTTTCTTTATTTCCCAGAAAAGCACATTTTTATTTTTAAGAAACAAAATAAAAATGCTCGTACATTACACTAAGTGCTAAATTAATTTGAGCTCCAAAAAGGTCGTAAGGGCGCACTTAAAGACTTTTTTGCAAACCCTCTGGCAAAATAACAACTTAGCACGCTATAAAACGTCTAACGACCATTATCTCTTGCAGGGTAGTTAGTATTCTAATTTTCACTTGTAATGAGGTTCATATGGTTGATGGGGCATTTTTTAATAAATATTTATTTGCACCGAAATTACTTTGGGAATCACACAAACAACATTCAAAGTCCAAGGCACGACCTTTTTTGGAAAATAATACTCCTTTCTAAGTTTGTACAAGACTGTTGGTCTTCGAATTATGCAATCGACTACCCAGTTTTCCAGTTTTTTTTTGTTCAGGTCGCTATTCGTGTAATATCATATGTTTTAATTTATAAAATTGAAAGAAGTTCATACCATTTGTTCTGTCTATACCAAAAGGGAATTACGATCATAAGTGTGTATATGTGTAATTTAGCTATGTTTATGAAATGAGCATTCTTAGATTACAAAGAAAATTAAAAAGAAAAAATAATACAATCTGTCAAATTGTCGCGCCATTAGCATTGGGGTCACAAATTATTATTTTCCGGGTCTAACAGCTGACACGGACTCTAGGTTATTCAGCCGGCTTGTTTAGACGCAATGCAGTTCACGTGTGCGCGTTAGACACGCCCAGGCCTCCATCCTTTTTCCTGCCCCCTATCGGTGATTAGCGTGAAAAGGAAAGGGAATTTCGGAGGATTGGTCGGCGTGTCGCCGGCGCGTCTAGAAATCGCGCACCTTTGTGCACGGTCGATGAGTCGGCGCGCGCAAGCGGTGGAAACTGTTGCTCGGTTAGCGCTACTTGGGCTGAATGTAGCTGTAACTGTATGGCATGCTCTGAAAGGCGTTAATTGCTTGTTACATTGGATGGTGGAAGAGATTTTTCTGGGGGATATTGCATTTTCAAGTCATTTGAGAGTTTATAACTATATGCGATTATGCAGTGACAACGTACGTAACGTAAACAAATCGTATGCAGTCCTCAGTCTTTCAAAAACGTTTAATATATAATAATACCCGTAAAAGATCGTAGTATACGTGGGTACCAGAAAAGTGTCAGAAACACTCAAAAAGTGCTTGAACACCAAAGTTACCTACATATCTAAGACTGAGACTACGATAACACAGCTACAATTTAATCACAAGATGAAGAAATATTTATTTAATATAATCCCATTCCATTACACCAACCCAAACTAATCCCAAACTCCGCAACCCAGTGCCCGACCAGCTGTTTTCGATTACGCCCAAATCCTTCCAAATTGATTTCCCACAGCCGCTAGATGCAGCGCTCCCCAGCTAGTTCCGTCCAGCCGGCTTTCCGCCCATTCCGGCCGGTGTCATCGAGTCAGTCAGTCGCGCCGGCGCCGCCGTCCGCGATGGACGTCGAGGAAGATAAATCCTTGTCCTTCGGCACGGAACTGTCGGGGGTTCCGCCACCCAGCCCCCTCACCGGGTGCTACTTGCTGGCCATCATTGGCGAGCCCCACACTGCTGAACACAAGGAGATTATTCTGCAGAAACTCGTCAAAGGTGAGTTTTCAACTTTAAACGTCGTTTCAGGGTTGATGTTTCCTTCTGGACTACGTACAGGTTCATTTACTTCCCGATATCCTAGAATTTCGGAGATCTAACATCTCTATCGGTCTTCGTTAGCATAAATCAGATTGGGCTTAAATGAACATGGAAAATTGGTGACAGGTTGCTAGCCCATCGTCCTATATACTCCATACACCCTTTAGTGACCTCTTAGGACATGATAAGAAGAAATGCAGCTAGCTAGCATTCTTTTTCCGTCCCAAACTAAAATGGGAGATGGATTTACTTAATACTCGTAGACTAGACTATTTTAGCAAATGAAGTTTAATAAGTAGCACTTAATCGGACTTAGAACATCGTATGTACTAATATAATTATATTATCGAAGTTATATAGTTTCCCTATATTGAACTAGTTAACACAGTACTTTTAATTACTCATGTAGAGAAGAGCAATTTTTCTTGTACGCTTGGCCGTGAATTATGCTATAGCAATCTGAATAAGTGAAAGTCTTTGTGATGAAAACGGGTCATCATATTCTCTAAGTTAAGAGTATTAAGTTTTACCTGACATTGCACCATAAAATTGAGCCATTGAACTCTTTTGTATATGTCTAAAATCTTAAATTCACTATGCAGAAAACGAAGTATAATGTTATGCTGAAAACTTATAAGAGTTATTTCATTCCAAAATTTCTACTGAAATTCATGAAATTTACAAGTTATGCATGTGTCTAAAATATTTAATAATATTATGATGACGACTAAATAAAATATTATGCTCAAAACTAAGAGAAATATCAATCTTATCATATGGAAATTTCAAGTAAAATTCATGAAGAATACGAAGTATGTATAGTCACAATATGAATGCAGTAAGACTATATAAAGTATATATGTTTTTATATTACATTAAAGCACTCCAGTTAATAAAACTGTTACGTGTAAACGTAATAAAACTGTAACGACCTTAGAGAGTTTTCCGGCACCAAATAATAACTGCAGTCATTTCACGTTTGACACTGTAATTTTTATTTAGAATACATTTATTATACATATAATTACCTTTTTCTGGATAGAGTATCCACCAACACATTTTAAGTTGTAATAAAATACTAAGTACTTATATTCAATTTCAAATCACGTCAAGCAGTCTAATTCCTAGCCGCAACTCGAACTAATATTAATTAATTATTTTCTTTTATGTACATTTTTCAATGCCTATATCATTTCTACTAAGAGGGATAACATTATAACGAAACGGTCTATTATTTAGAATGGGTTATAGTTAATTTTTGATTAAGATATTTAAACCTTAAATTATCTCACCAAGGACAATTATATCGTGTTAACTGTGATCTCTGGCTACCCCTCTGTAGAGAAACAGTCGTGATGTGTATATAGTATACAATAAAACTACAAAAATTATAAAGAATTTGAATACGCTAGTCTATTACATATTATTCAATCGTTAGAACAATTAATTAATTAAATAATGACCAGGAAATAAAGTTTACAGCTTGTACTGCCAACATAAACATTTAAATTGCTGTGACATAACCATTTACTTGCAATATGGGATTTGAGTAGAAAGTAACTAGCTGCCGTCTTCAAAGCAAGTCGAAAGAGGCGACTAAGGGACTAAACATGTTCTTAGTTACTTGAGTAACTAGGCTAACTACTATTAACGATTTTCCTAAACTCATCTTTGGACAGTATAAATATGACAATGAAATGATATATCTTTTAATAACAGCGACAATAACATACACATTGATTTACATTATATAAAAGGGCAAGAAATTGCTAAAAAGAGTATGTAGTTATTCTGTCCATCTCATTTAGGATCATAGCGTGATGTGTATGTATGCCTATGTATGATTATTACGTGTAACACATAAATAACTTTGCATGTATGTATGTTATGTTTCACCCATTAATCTTATTAACTTTAATTAGCGAACCAAGGAGTCTACTGACCTTACAAACTCCTTGGTCAGTGTTTTTCAGTGACGTCATTGTTAAGTGTGATACAATGTGTAACATACATACAAACTCGCGTATGTAATCTGCGGAGGGGTTGACAGAAGTAAAGGGTCCGAAATAGTTCTTCATAGTTATTGACGGCTTAGTTTTATTTTATTTGTGACTTTAGTGTAGGAGATATAGATATCGGAAATTTCAAGAGTATTTATTAAAATATTAGTATTTCAACATATGATATTACATTCGAAACACTTACGAATACGATTGTTGTCATTTATGGGGCAGGCAGACGTTCATCTAGCCTATTGTAAAACCCACTTTTTACTAATTTGCACACTTGTCAAGTAGTATTCCATGGTAATGTATAAAGTGCTAACCTGATTTCCAATATATATATACGTAGGTCGGCTTATAGCACGGTGTTTTCTCTCACTATAAATTTAAATTTTTTATTTGTTCCTGAGAATTCGAAACGTGGAAATGAACCGGAAAAATTCTATTCCCATCTATTATCATCATGGTATTACCATCTGAGCCACAGCCACTTTTAAATTTTTATTCGAAAATATGTAACAGAATCGCAAAGGCTTAGAAGTTAGCTGTAGGAACGTAACCTACTTGGACTTCCTGTAACCTTTTTGGATACGACCTTATTGATTTTTAATTTGGCTGGCTGGCGCCGAAACCTCCTTTGTTTGTCTCGGCGCGAACTAGGTTGAATGAAAAGAGGTTTTATAGCTTTCCATTAGAACCTAAACTTTAGTGTTTTATTTTATTTAATCATATTAGTATATATTTAATATTTGTCCTAATTCAATTGTGTAAAATACCTCTACATTTTAACTTTTTTACCTGTTGGTGCATGATTAACCTTGACATACATACATAGATACGCTTGAAAGGGTGGACAGAATTAAATATTCCAAACGGTTTATCAAAAGCCTTTGATTGCCGAAAGTACACAAAATAATTCAATATCGCTCAAATATGCCTAAAATCATTCTCAATAGGCGCCTCGTCCAACCATTAACATTGACCACTCTACTAGAAACCATTAAAACGGAGAAATAAAAAGAATCGATTGTGAATTCGAGCCCCGTTATCAAAATCGAGTGAAGGTGAGGCATTCTTCACGGTTGGCTGAACAAGTGTTATCATTGACCGCCTTTGAGATGCAGAAAACACTATTAACCGAGACGCTATGGCGGCTTCTGTAATAGTCTGTGATCTAGTTTGGCGCGAATATTTTAGGTTAAAAAGTAAAATATCGTGAGGAAAAATTTATTGGGATATTAGGACTTGTATACGACTTTAAACACACTATTTGTCACGTTGGGACTATGACTATGACCATGTAAGAGATTGTTTTATGAGGTCAAAAGGATTATTCTAAAGTTGAATGAGATAATCTTCATTACGCAGCATTTTCATGATATAAATAATTAAAAGTTATGCTAGATTTTTAAAGATTTAATTTTAAATTAGGAAAATCGATTTCAGCAACGTTACTTTAGTTTTAATAAGAACCGTTATATACATAACAACCTGATAATTAGACATTTCAGTTTAAATTAATTAGTTAATTTGAAATTTCAAATTTGTGTTATGTAAAACATAACAATTTTAACACACTATATCGGAAAACAGACTTTTAACCACTCAAATAGCATACAGCCTAATCAAACGTCAAAAAATCTTAACCAATTCACCTACTTTCATACTTAGCGTCTAATAAAAGTGACGTTACATAAATAAATGGGATTTTACATATACAACATGTCCGCTTAATACGAAGCCCTAGAAGGAAGGTCGCCGCCGCGGGACCGTTCATCCGATTATCATATTGGGCGATGGACTGCTAATCTGGGACGAGTAGGCTAGTCTGTGGAGAGAGAAAACTTACATAAGAGTGTATGTACTTGGTTTTCTTATAATAAGTTTCAATATGAGCTTTTATACATTCTTATAAGTATTCTTTTGGTTATAAGTTCATTTGAGTTGAGTTTTTTTACCTTCGTTTAATTGCAATTGATATTTGTCTTTCACTTTTATCAAAACTCTGTTCTTGTCTCTAATGAAACTGAATATACATTTAATACGAAATTCAGTTTACTTTGTAATTAAGTTTTAATTACATACATTCTAAAGTGAGTAAACCTTCCTTTTCACTATCTCCTGCTAACATACATTTTGCGGCAAAGAAACCTGTGTTTTCTTCAGATTGTCATAGTGTACATACACCACTTGTCATGTAACATGTTGGCATGGTATGAGATAATATGTGTCAAGTTAATGTATATCCATAATTGTAGCGTATACTTCTGATTACAAACATGAGACAGTGGTCCTGAAGTTACCGTATGTATATAATTTAAAGGAAAAGTTATTACAAGCATAACATATAAAGATTCATGATCTCCTACCTTTTTTAAGGAGGCGAGAGTTCGTATGTATTTCCGAAACCTTTTTGGATAATAAAATACGCATCACGTACGCAAGGGTGAAATTCGCATATCATTCCAATTTATGACGTCAGCATCTCCTAACTGCTAGGCTAGGTCGTAAATCACCCCTTTCAAAGGTTAGACTTTGTACGACCTAGGTTATGTGATAAAGGTATTTAGAGAACATTTCCAGTCTCATTTTTGTCACGAACGCAAGTAAATAGAATGCTATTTAGTATCTTGCTGGGAGCATATTGTAGTAGGTAAAGAAATACGGATGTAATTGATGTTTTGGGTGATGGTCAAGTAAATTTAGAAGATTATTCCATACAGCTACATTAATTTCATTATTATCTGGATAATAATGATACGTATATCTGAGAAATCTTTTTATAGTTCATGCTATAATGTATAACATAGGACTTTTATTATATAAATAAATAATATACTATAATAATCAATAAAATGTAACCTTTTTTTGTTTAAAAGGATTTGAGAGCCATTTCTAGTGATAAGATGCACTCTTAACTCATTACCAGTAGCAAAAATAATCTAATACAAAACCCCATCTAACAAGAATAACCAATTAGCAATATTTATATTTATGTTTTGAATGTTTCGAGAAAAACTTTAAGAAAGTCGCCTTAAGCAAGATCGCTAATTAAGATAAAACATTTCGTGTTTCGCAGAGAAATCTTAGTTAAAACCAATTTATTGTGACATTTTAATCTTATGCACGCTCTTTGTAGTCAGGGATCAGGTTTCAGGTGGTTTGTGAACCTGTTTGTCTAGTGTTCGTTGGATTTGTAACCAATATATGACGGAATATTACTACATTATCAGTTTAATCCCCAGTCGAAGAATGTAACAATGGAAATGTTCTCTATAAAATACATGTAGTCGAACATTTTCGGTGTGTATGAAACTCATTACTTTTACGGTGAGATAAAACATCATATGCTTATTTATAGTGTAACTGGAATAGCTAACATTTAGCGCTGTTCATGTTATTGTAATTTTCAAACATTTTTCCCGTCGTTACATTGACATAACATACCTTACACGACCATAACCCTTACATTCAACAATTTTTTACAAAATTCTTTTCCCACTCAAACCCCAGTGACAACATCCTTTGTTTTATTTAATTAAACCCTTATCTGCTAAAAGTGACGGTGGGAGACAACAAATAAG
Organism: Leucoptera coffeella; assembly: GCA_030578115.1. Taxonomy (NCBI): domain Eukaryota; kingdom Metazoa; phylum Arthropoda; class Insecta; order Lepidoptera; family Lyonetiidae; genus Leucoptera; species Leucoptera coffeella. The sequence continues at coordinate 250,855 of JAMBLF010000283.1, read as the reverse complement.
AACAACCGTGCAAGATAATGAGGGAAAGCTTTATTTTCGTGTAATGACGCCATTTCGTGAGCGAAAATTACACAGATAGGGCGCGTCTAGCAAAATGCGTGATGACACAGACCACGGAGCCTAATAGAGCTGTAGTTTCAAGTTTGTTTCAGTTATATCTATATAGTCAAAGTCAACAAAGTTGTTAATTTTTATACAATGTTGATCATTTGATAGGCTCACCTATCAAACTATAAACCGTAAACAATAATAATTAGACTTATAATTGTTTTTGTGATAAAAGTAGTGATATCAATTTCAAGATTTCAGCCCATGTCAATCTATACTATATTGATGGACTCTCAAATGAACGGAGCTGAATAAGCTACCCTATACTTAAAGAACTTTAACGTTAGTCAAAAGAGCCACAATTTCTTTCAGTAATAAATAATATGTAACTACATTTTTTCCACCAATCATTATGTCATAAAAGTTCTTTACCAAGTAATGTCTTTACGAATTATAAAAATATACATAAAACTAATAAAACTCCATTTTTTCCACATATTTATCCACCATCCATCTATTCCGCCACATGGCCTGCACTGCGTTAATCCGTGAAACATTTCTTCAAGTTCATTGCCGATGTTTCACGTCCTTGGTCTGATTTACATCGCTCCTCGCCACCGAGTAATGCAAAAGGAAATGGAATGGAATACTGTGGCTTTTTGTACGCGGTGACTAGTCTGTTTAAAATGTATGCTATGCTATTTTTAATTAAATACGTACATACATATAAACGCAAATCCACCAGCATTGAGACACAAGAACCAAAGTTAAGCGATATTGGGTTAGGTTAGTGTCTGGATTGGTGACCATAATCACGGCTTTGGTTATCTTTTGGGTTGGACAGTACCTCAAGTTTTTTCTCCGGTTGTTTAACTATAGCTATCGGGGTTGTGTTGGCATTGATTTACAGGTTGCTAGGCAATTGCTCAATAGATTCCTAGACTTGTAGTTTAGTTGACACCTAAGATATTTGAGAAGATAGTTATTCTATTAACGTTGGACGTGGTAGCACGAAGAATAAGAAAAAAATTACACATAATAACAAACAAATTGTTAATTGTAAACAACGAATTTACTAGTGACAAAATATGTTGATTGCTAATGAAATTACTTACTAATTTAACTTTAAAATTCCAACAATTATTTCGGTAATTGCTTGGACAAAACGTAGCTTGTATGCATTACTACTGCCAGCTATAGTTGAGTGTGTTTGTTTGTAACTACTGTGTTATAATTATCTGTAATATTTGAGTGTATGAAGAATAAGTAAACAGCTGTTTTTTCTCATGTTGAACTAGGGTTAATATAAATTATAAATACACAGTGGAAATGAGTATGGTTCAGATGATAGAGCAAAGGATAAGCATAAATCTTCCGGTTTCTATTCCACATGATAGCAGCATATATCAAGGGAACTTCCCTGTAATTGAAAATATTCAATATAATTTGCTCATTTCATGAAACTCAGTAATTCTGTCAAATTTACGGTATGGTGAGGGAAAACATTATGAGGAAACCTGCTTATTTTTCGGAAAAGGCAATGATTACCTCCTGTAAAGGCAATAATTCTGTAAAAGCATCATCTGTCACATTATGTCAGGTTATGTAATGAAAAGTGACTTTCATGTCAATAAATCACTCAGTTCGCAATAATTATGGGGCCGGTAATTCGAACCTCTGTTTACGTAAGGAGTAATATAAAGTTTATAACTGTATTAATGCTAATCTACTATTAAATTGTAGTAAAGTAATAATCATCAAACTGGGTGTACGCAGTGTAAATAACAGAAGAGTATGTATAAGAAGCTTAATGGATGTGAGTGGAGCAAGAGAGATTTGTCAGGATCATTCCAGGTGGTGATCGATAGTTTCTATCAATCCTGTAAGGGACGTAGATGCGTGAGACATAGAGACGTGAATATATGTATGTTTATCAAGTAATAAATAAGCGAATCTTGGTTAAAAAGCTAGCAAACTGGACAAAATTCTCGGAATGTTTCTATCCAAATATCTTGGCGGCCATCTTGGCTAATCCCTCTCTTTCTAATTAGTGGCACGCGATTATGCGCGCGAAAAACTGACAGATCACGTCACTGTTATAAACAATTTCCAATAGATAACATACTTATAATCCCGCGCTAGTTTGGGTCGTTAAAAGAATGGTAGAAGCTGTATTTCTTAACGGATTAACAAACTTGGGATACATAGATTTAATTGGGTGATGGACTAGCAATCAATAAGTCATATTGTATCCTTCAGAACTTCAATTATAATGCTTAGTGTGATCGGGAAGATAATATGTTTGAACCATTCTGTTTCAACTTCTCTGTTCTTTTATATGATAGGTCCTGAGTTTGTGTATGTTTGTAAAGGCCTTAAGTCTGACTTAATTTTTTAGTCCGATGTTCTACTCAGTAACATATACTAAGTATTTAATACCCGTTAAGAAGAATAAGTAGAAATATAATTTGTTATTGAATATGCCATATTGAAACCTATGGTATATGATGATCTTATATGATATACATAAAACCCAGGTATGTAATTATATTCTTAAAGGCAGGACATCGGTTTTAGAACTATTTGCAACCCGAAATAATACGCTTTTTCGTATTTAACAATGTAATCACTCAAGCCTCTGAATACCCCGAAAGAGTAACGGTCGTGAAGTATATGTTTTATAAGAAGTTAACAATGCTGTCATTTCACAGACTATGTTTAAAGTGTCAGACATGTCATGTCAATCACAGAGTCAGTACTAAAGTAAAGCTACTTGCATACAAACAGTACTTTATAAAACCCATGCATTTAAATAGGTACATAATCTAGCTTTTATAGGAATACCGACTTCAGAGACAATGATTCATACTTGGTTGTCTAGAAAATGCTAAGAATGCTTTTTCATGATGATATTTCAATGTTATATTATTTTTCTAATAAATTGTGCCGAATTTAAATGAATACTTAACTGTAGGTAGCATGCGTTTTTCTCAATTGATGATATGTGATATTCCACTTTATTTCTTTAAGTGTAGACTTCTTTTAAGTCTGGACTTACACTGGAATTTTAATCTTTATAACTTTTATTATCAAATAAAAGCTAGTATTAAGACGAACATCAAATACTACGAAAATGCATACCAATTTAATACAGTCCTAACCCAAATCTTACCTTTGATGTACGTTAAGCTATATATTTAGTGTACTATTCACTATTTTTGAGTTGAATTAATGATTCCCCTTAAAAATTACATCTCCTGTAAACACGGCTAATTTTCCATACTCGGTTGAAAAGAAATTCACTTGTTCAATATCGTCTAACTCCATGCTTGGATGCCACGTATGCTAATAACAGTATGCACCGCATAATTGTGTGCCTATCTTCACGACCTGCCGCCTAAGCGTGGGCAGTGGGCCGAGGACACTAATTCACACTTATGTAAACATACTAACCTGCTTTTTATCGCTTCGGTGACTTAGTGGTGAATTGTGTTCTTCTTTATACTATGGGTTATAATAAAATGTTATGTTTATAACGTATAATATTTGTATCGGATATTTATTTATGAATTTGGTTATTATCATCTAAACTAATATTATAAAGCTGAACCGTCTTATTACAAAAGTTTAGTACTAGGAACAAATCAGGTTTAAGCCAGAGATGTTACTAAAACGTTATTAAAAAAACTAAATCTTCCTTAGTACAGTAACATCTGTGGTACTAAAGTTAAACCATTGCAGCCAGTGAAATCTGAGAGCTAGAGCATAGACAAGAAACAATAGAAATTGTGAAAATATTAATGAGAATATTTTTTGTTTGGTTTATAGTTATTTCGTTCACATTTATGAGCTTTATACCCTTGCGAAATCAAAATCAGGTTACTATCACATCGCCTATTTGTCCCTTACTCACTATCTACAAATATTTATGAAGAAAGGCAGCTAGTCAACATCCAATACACCTTATAAACCAGCACGGTACTATAGTATAGCGTTTTTGCTCCGTTTTTTGTCCAAGATCTCTCTTCGCTTCATTGACTCCAGCCATTTCAATTTTACTTTTTATTATGACAAGCTTTGAGATAATTAGTTCCAGATTAAGATATTCAAACGGGTATGTCGATTACATACATCAATCTTTATTAGAAAGAAGGTAGATAGAACGTAGAGGCATACAAAATCCTATATAATACTTTATAGATTTAATTTCTATCTCGTGTTAGTCTAGAAAGTAAAAAGAATGCTAACTAGCTGCCGTTCTTCCTGGCAAGTCATAAGAGGCAATTAAGGGACTAGGGATAATAGAATCTATTAAGCGATAGGCTAGCAACCTGGTACCAATGTTACATAAGACATCACAGTCCCAAATTAATTAATAAATAAAGGAGATTGACCATTTTGGACCAAATGCTGCCCAGGCGTGGGAATAGTTTTTTATTTTACCTTACATAAAAGGGTATTTAACAGTCGTCTATGGTGCGTCAACAAAGTCAGCAGCTGAGTGAAAGTTGAAAATACAAATAATTATTTTCGGCTGAATATTTAGTCAATTGTGATGCCAAACTGGCTAAATATGTTCGCTTTGGGATAAGATTTGGATCCTCAACTGGAACGAACCGAAGAACAAGGAAGAGAAGAATTGGAGCTTAGATTTCGTTTTTCTTCGGTTGTAGCGGCTGACGGCGTTGGCGTAACCATGGCGATGGAATAACAAGAAGTTCAAACGTCGTGGCATCAGTGTTTGTACTTCAGCCGACATAACCTTAGTGGTGAATGGCTTAATAAAGAATTTAAAAAAAAAAGAAGTGTATTTAAGAAAAATAATAATAAAAAAAAATCCACGAGGTTGTGACCTACCCGATAATATACCTTATGGTTTTCGTAGCACTTTAACTTTGATATTTCATTTTTTTATAATATTTACGTTGTTGTTTAATATTATTATCTTATTTATTCTTTCTCTAGTCAGGTCTCGACCTGTAGAAGTGGTGAATGGACGGCTAAAACGGGATTTCAAGATTTTTCGTCATGAGTTCTGTAATCTGGCTATGAGCCATTTTTACACAGACCTTCGGATCGCTGCAGCGATAACTAATGCCTTCCATGTAGATATTATAGATCATGCCAATGCACGTGAATTTATTAATATAGCCAGAGAGCGATTGAACGTTGCAAATCATTTAGCTGAGTACGTTGATGAAAGAAGACTAAACCGAAACAGAGTCAACTTCGAAAATATTACAGTGGTTAGCGATGATGTTGCTTCATTTCCCATGTTGACAGCAGAGGAATTGACTCTCTTTGCAGTTGGAACTTACCAAATTAAACTTGCACCCAGCTACTACAGCGAGCATATACGCAACACGGAAACATTTATAATCCAAAACTATAGCGGTCGTCTTAACGACCTTTCCGATTTTTCGATGCCGAACAGCAATGTGCAACTAATTCGAGCGCATATAAAAAGCAGACATACGTCTTCAAAAGTGTATCATTGTTATATTTTAATTGACGAGAACAATCATGGGCTCCGTTCAATTAATCATTATTGCTGTTCGTGTTTTACTGGGCGGCGAACGATCGGCAGTTGTGCTCACGTTGTTTGCCTAGTTAGGTTTTTGGGGTGGGCTAGGCACGAAGACGTTTTGAGGCGGCCTGCTTTATTTTTAGATTCAATAATCATAGATGACGATGAGGATGATTGATTAGGTATCATTAATGTTTACATCATGATCATGTAACGAATAAATGATTGATTTATTAAAGCACTATACTTAACAAGTGTTTTAATAGTAATAAATAATCCATTGTTCACAATATACCGTGTTTTATTTAAAAAAAACAGCTGTTGGTTATGATTTTTCGTCAATGTAAATCCTATGAAAAATATTTTTTTTCTCAGTACTCCTCGGATAGATTCTAAAGCGCTTTGGGTTACAGTCTGATATTAGTCTATGGAACATTATGTACCATCATTCAATGTTGGGCAGCACTTGGTCCAACGTTCATACAAAAATGGTCAATCTCCTTTATGCTATAAGGTAACTTAGGAGATATTATGTCTCCAAGGTTCTGTCAACCTTGAAAGGGATTAAAGAACCTGAATGTATGTAGATTTTATATATCCCATGATACTTAAAGTCATAAAAAGAAAAGACCATTGTTACTATCTGCATATCTTTCTCACTTGTCCTAAAAAACGATTAAGAGACAATGGTAAATTAATTCACTGGTTGGTAGACTAGCAACCTATGAGTTATACTACATAATAATACTATCATAACCCTTATAATAATGCTAAACGTAACTTAGAATATAACATATAGAAACTTTACATCTACAAGGTTCTGTCCACCCCAAAGAACTTACAGAAAGATTTAATGTATGTGAGTGAAAGAAAATTATACACTACCCTGACATTTAAATATTATTTACGACTTTATACCAAGTGGAAATTTCAGAGAAAAAACCAACTTAACTTGACCTTTCTTTACGTACACTTTGTACCAGTAAGCAGTTCTTTACACTGGTTTTCGTATACCTAATGTTTGGAGGCGGTATTTAGTACACCTGAGGTATTCATTAATTACAAGTCTAGCTTTTTCAGGTCTTAGGTCTTAGTTTATACTTTGTGCCTGAAGACATTGTGTATTTTCTTGAATTATACAATCTTTACACTGTTGAAACGAAAATAGATTTTCTAACTAGCTGCTTTTCTTCTCTGCTTGTCATTGTATGTATAAGGGGAGTGAGAGTATGAAGGTAAATGGAATTAGGTGATGTACTAGCAACCAATCACATTTTAAAATCATCTTGCTTTGATATTGGTATATTATAAGGTTATTATTGATGTATATTTCCAACTCTCTGTCTCCTACCTATGTCATAGCAAATTATTGATTTTTAATAACATTTTTAATAATTGTTACGTAACCGTACTTCCACCTCATATATCTTTCGTCAATCTACTATTATTATATCTAATTTATTTACTACATGACACCGGGTCGTATCACGATAAATTAAATTCATAAAGATATAAATACCTTTATTTTACCCGACGTTTCGACCCAGTTGCAAAGGCCGTGATCATGGGAAGACTGGCGTCTCAGCTAATGTGTGTCTACCCTCACAATTTTTTAATTCATGGCACGACACACTACACTCACACTATTCGAAGACATATCTGCAGCATTATAAGACACATTAAAAATAACTATTATGATATTGGATATGTCCAAACAAACAAACAATGTCAATCATGTCTCAATCCTATATAGTAACATGCTAGTTATAAGGCAGCTACTTACATTAGTTTCAGTCCCAGATCCGCACGGGATGCTTGAGCTCTATATGATGACGTAATAGATGCGAATTCCACCAGCAACTAAAGTGGAAGTGTCTCTTTAACTCTGACTCACCCGTCTGGCTAAATTGGCTTTATAATGTCATATACTTTTTGCTTGTTCATTAGACATCTGTTAGTTAGAGTGTACCTTAATCGAATGCTAACTATCTGTCTTTCTTTCTGGTATAATAACGGTTGGTATAATATCGGACTAGGTCGTAGTAGTCCTGTGCTAGTCTGGGACGTAAAAAGAATGCTAACTAGCTGCCGTTCTTCCCGGCATGTCGTAGACGGCGACTGAGGGATTAATTAAATCTATTTGACTACGAGCTAGCCACCTGTCACCAATGTTTGATATGACATCACAACCCGAATATAATCTATTAGGCGATGGGTTTATAATTTGTCAACGAAATCCCGTATGAATTTAATCAAAGGAATGTTGCAGATGATAGCTTGCACTCTTTAAGAAGGCTAATGGGCTTTGGAAGCAGAGTCGTGAATATACGTAGAACTAAAGCATCCCTAAAACTTACATAAAACACTCGGACACTTAATCGCTTATAATAATCATATCTTTATTGCGTTGAAATTACTAGTGTTTATAAAAATCAAGACACAATAAGAAATAACAAATATAGTCATAAATTTAATCAATATTAGAGAACATATTATTATTATACAAAGATCTGTTTATTCCGGAGCAAATACAGTATTCCTTATATTCCTTTAGGTAACATTCCTTTTAAACCCCAGACTACGACTAAACTATAAGCCAGGCTATCTTAAGTTTCTAGAATTAAGGATAAATCAATATTAGCGCTTTATATAGCCACGATGTAGCACTTACTACACTGACGTCATAGCCTATAATTAATCTAGACTTTATTTACCTATCTAGGTATCACTGATAAGTAATAATACCTAACCAAGATACCTTTTACCAAGAAATAGAATACTAACTAGTCCCATAATATACGCTTCACGACTTGTGAATGCACACTCCCTTTTTTATTTGTAGTCAAATGCTTGAGTGTCCATCTCCGAAATTTCGAAGGCTTGTTAGGTATGGGCCACTCGGAAACCGCGTTTCACTAGATAGACAGCGCCCAACGTGCTAAGTAGTGAACCATATCGCTCTATACAGGCAATCCCGAGGGATAGGCAGGCTTCCTTATGATGTTTTCCCTCACCGATATCGACTGTAAATTATGTATGATCATGATGTAAATGTACATAAGTGAAAAACACATTATTAATTTTCATTGATTAGTACATGCCATAACTGGGCTTGGAACCTAGGTCCTCTAATAAGAAGTCGGAGTTCTTACTCACTAGGCTACAGCCGCTGCTTTGCTGCCATTACAATATTCAATTCAATTCAATATTTGTATTCAATTCAATTCAATTATGCTAAAGATAATGGAAATATTGAGTCTCAGAGAATCTATTTGATTTAAATCGGATTAAAACAAATGTGAAAGATGTATGTATGTTATATCTTCATTGTAAAACAAGTTAGACTATGACGTCATTCGTCTGTTAAGATGCATACATATAAATTCACGTCCTTTAATGTGTTTCGGAGTGGATAGAACCTTGGAGGCATGAAAACATCCATGATCACGTTTTGGCTCGAATATTGGGGTTGTGCTGTCATATGTAACAATGGTAACATATCATTAAATTCCATTTATCCCTAGTCCCTTAGTCACCTCCTACAACATGCCAGGAAGAACTGTGGTCACTCTGCCTACTGCAAAATGATTAACGACTAAACATATGGTGACCTGTCACGTAGAGTATTGTTTATCTTATAAAGTGGTAGCCAAACCATATAAATAATAATAATATTTGGACATTATTACACCAATTGAACAAGCTTGAAGTACATTAAGACTTGTATTAAGGGTACTTGTCAACGTATATTTAAGAATTATATATAGATAAATCCATTTGTAGCATATAATAATTATAATCAACGACCAGACCGGAAAACAGTAGAAAAGCGTAGTTCTTAACTCTGCCTCCACCGGGAATCGAACCCGGGACCTCACGATTAGCGTTCAGGCAGCTAACCGATCGCACCACGAAGGTCTTCAAAACTCAGTTCATGGTGAATACTCAACCTCTGCCTACCCTAAAAGGGTCAAAGCTCCTATGAAAGTTACTGTCATTATGTTATGAAGTCATTAAGCTGTTTACGCCGAAGAAATTGGCCTATTCGGTCATTTTATTGGCCTATTATATTTGGTAGGGTCTCGTAAGGCTTTATAAGGCCTTAGGTTGGCCTAAGGGTGACTTTATGGCAGGTTTCGGTGACCGAAATCACGTGGGAACTCACGGCTGTTTTCTCTTTTGGGGTGAACAGACCGTGGGTGATATTGTTTAGATGGTTTATTTTACTATTGAGGTAGATACATTAATATGGTATTCACAATTTAAGTAGTTATTTAAAAAGGAGTGGCTACGGGATTTCTAAATATAATAATATATCCAGGTAATACTTTGATTATAAAATATACGCAAGATGTAAGTCCCGATTTCCTGTATTTATGGATTTCTAAATATGTTTTCCTTATAGACTATCTATCATCATCTTAAATTTAGTATTACATTTTAGTAATCCATAGCATATTGCATATAGTGACTTAGTATAGTTTATTTGTATGCCGGCATTTGTTTTACCCCTTTCGGCTATAAAAAACTGAATACATAATGCATGAAAATATAATATCAAATTTTTATATGCACTAAATCCTGTTACATTACTGTATCCACTTCAAAGAAAATTGAACCAAACGACATTCTATTTAAAGCCGAGACTAGGTTGGAAGTCCTGAATATGATTCATTAAACCTAATACGAAGGAGACTTTGATACCTAAGTCATACATACGTCACCTAAATTGAATTTAGTGCGTGCCCGACCAATGTAACTTGGTCTCTTGCTGTTAGAAACTATGTTGGTCGTTTGTGTATGAAGCGAACTATAGACTTAACGATTATCTGCAGGTAAAAATCGGACGGTAAAGAACAAATACATACATAGACATTCATATATAGTAGTTACGTTCGTTTTAACATAATATACGCTTTCCTACTTGTGTACACATTTTTAATGTGGCGGGGTAGTCAGAGGCTAGAGGCATATTAGGTTAGAGAAACTCCAAGCCCGTTCACTAAATAGACAGCACCCAACGTGATTGGTAGTGAACCGTATTGCCGTATACAGGCACTGGCTATTATCTATGTCGAGAGATAGGCAGGTTTCCTCACAATGTTATCCTTCACCGTTAGCGACTTTAAATTGTGTACGTAAATGAAAAACACATTTAAATTTCAATTTTTGGTACATGCCAGAGCCAGGATCGGAACCTTTAAAGAGATACGCGATTTATGATTTTCTTAAGGGATGTTATTACGTGTTTATATTTTAGTAATGAATTTATTGAAATTAATATTAACATAGTAGATCCATGCATTAATTCATGCCTGTATTTCCTCAACTTTCCTTTCTAAAAAAATATTTTTAATGTTGCTTTCAGCTATCCTACGACATAAATCGTACGATAATCGTTACGTATCTAAAGTGTTAGAAGTCAAGTCTTTTTCGTTAGTTGCTTAGGATGAGTCATTGGGAAGGTTGAGTCATAGTTAACAAAAAGGGGAAAGACGGTCGATACTTCAACGTCTGAGACTTGTATAGACCTTTTTCTGTACTATAAATTAATTATAGGTGTATAAACTTGTTATTTTAGTAATTCATTAAATATCTCATTTAACATATACATTTATTTCAAACTTATTTAAGAATGTTTTGATAACTCATAGTTGGAAATCTGCATCGTTCGGGATAGCCAGTGACTTGAGTTACCATATCAATTATCTACAAAAGTCTTTAACTCGATAACTAACGATAGGTGGATTTCAACACATTATCTTTTCGACTTCTTACCTAATTCATCTTCTACTTATTTCATATGATTTTGTCATTTCGTACATCGAAACCATCACGTGATTAATTTACAGTTGATAGAATAAGAAATGAATCTAGTTTTTCGTTTCGCGTTTGCAGCATCAATTCACTCGGGCTCTTTAATCTAATATCGAACTTTGCATCCGATTGCAAAATGTTCAGTCAGGAATTCTATCAAATTGATTTGTTTTCTTGTTTCAAATGATTATTTAAATTGATGCGGATATGGCTCAAGAAGTATTGGAGATAATAGTATATAAATAGTATATAGATATAGTATAATAGATCTATAGTATTGGAGTTGTATTGGACAAGTAGGATTTGGAAAGGAAAGGTTACGTGTTTCATATCCAACCGAAACATTTACTTATGCGAATATTTAGTGAATCACTGCTGTGAAGAGGTAGAACATTGTATGAAAAAATTCCTCTTTGGAATAAGTGGTAGTAGTAGGTAGGTAGATCAGCACCTAATCACGGCAATAATATATGATCACATACTGTTAAGTATTACTGATTGTTTAGTAAAAAAGGGTTCGAACCACCCATAAATTATACCTATATACATATCGCGCCTTTCCTATAAAATAAATATCTCCATACTTCACTCTGCAATAGCTGAACTACGCTAATAACTGCCCGCGATAATGGTGTCATAAATTGTATGTATGTGAAATGTACGAAATAAATTCATATTAATCTTTTTTACACTTCCAATATTTAAATTAATATTGACAGTCGATAAGCAACTCCAATGTAATTTATACCGAACCTGTCCCGCGCTTATCATTCGAAATTTAAATTAAAAGTTGCCGCCATTTCAATTTTATTTCATTGTGCAATTGAATAAGTTTCTGATGCTAGGAAAACTTATTGCTAGTGATGGAAATATGGCAAGTTAAGTTAGTTATTATTATCATATCATCCTTCTACCTCTTTCAGGGTGGGTAGTCTTAAAGATACAATAATATCTCTGTTATATTTAGTGCTCTTCATCACAAATAATTAGCCTTTTGCTTATTAGCTTTTTGTTATGGAATAAGTTGTATTAATATTGGTATTTAGAACTATTAAATGACCTTAATGCTGCCTTCTCTTATTGCCTCTTACGAAATACCGATAAGAATGATGATGGTTACATCCTACTTAAGTTACTACAATATGTATGTAACCATACTTCAAAATTATTTTATATATATATTGGAAACTTATATTATTTTATTTTGTTCCAGGTAAATTATTTTGAATACTTCAGTGAGATTGCCTTGGTGGTATACAGGGTCATCCATAGGACGCTAAAACTCAATAGGATAAAAATTTACAATTGGTTAAAGAGCTGGCCCATAGCAATGCTATTACAACTCCAAAATAAAAAATATATTGTCAGATTTTGTATATTACGAAAGGGTTAGGACGCAAGTATGTTTATGTATCATTATTATGGTATTACATATGTATGTATGTATAAGGAGCTGGCCCATAGCAACGCTATTACAACTACAATATAAAAAATATATTTAGGATGTCAGGATCGGGACAAATGGGGATCCGTTATTATCATTATTATTATGTATGTATTATTTAGAAGCACGCAAAAGTATAGTGGCCATAGTGGCACCAGCTTTAAAATGTAAAATATTGTCTTTTGTTCTTATAAACGTACACCTAATAAAAAGTTACTGGGACTGCACTTTTAGCGCCGACTATACATATTGGAAAGTAACATTACCTTTTCAGGAATATTAGGGAGAACATTACCAACTTAATATAAGCCTCTTACAACATCCAAAGTTCTATAAATTCCAAACTGGCTTAAAACTTTCCTGACAGCACATCAACGAACAGAAAATAATATTACCATACATACTGGGAGACATTAAATATTGTAATTATATTATTAAATGTCAAATGCTCTTAGACGTAAATATAATAATTATTAACACGTTTACGAAAATGTACATAGAAATTCATTAAACAATTTCCATTGGTACATGCTCAAGCAGGATTTGAACCCTGTACCCACTGATACAGAGTCAAGCCCTAAACAACTGAGCTACGTCGAATCGACACTCATAAATCTTCTTATACACACTCAGCGTTTATAGGTACTCCTAATGTCACCCTTTTTAAATATACCATCTATTCGGCCCTATACCTTTAACCACTAACAAGAAGAAAGACAGGTACTCAAAGTTATATTTACGTCCCTCAAGACAAACTATATAAATAAAGCTAAGTTCGCAAGGACTATTCCCGCATTTAGTATGTGTCTCCTGCAGAAGCTCAAAATAGCATCATTGCAGTCCATTGCACTCGCAATTACATCGTGCTTCATATTGCACGTCTAAATTATATTCATAGAGTGTATATGTATCCGTTCTCGTCCGTTAATCCCTTTCGGGGTGGACAGAACCTTGGAGACATGAAAAAATTCCGTTGTCATTTATTAGCATAATATTGGAGTGGAGTATTATGGAATATAGGTGACAGGTTGCTAGCCGATCGCTCAATTGATTTCATATAACCCTTAGTCGCCTCTCGGCATGTTGGGAAGAACGGCAGCTAGTTAGCATTTTTAAGTTACGAGGATGAAAATTGGTGTTAGTATCCCATCGACCGATTGATTTCATATAACCCTAGTCCCATAGTCACTTACGACATGCAAGAAAGAACGGAAGCTAGTTAACATTTTGAAGTTAAATGGATTGACGGAAGGTATATATGTATGAGTGAGGTGAAAAGGCGGTTACGTAGGCGTTGCGTAGGGGTCGGCCCAATAAGACATATGACAGTGATAGACGACCTAAGGAATAAGAATGACGTTACAAGTACCTATAAGTACCGAGTGTGTATGAAGTCTTGCATCTCAATAAAGTGATTTGCCAGGATCGAGACAAATGACAATCTATTTAAATAAATGCTTTTATTATTATTATTATTATTTGCCTCCGTTCTGGATTTTATTAAGAAATATTAAGAGCAAAGATTAGGGATAGGTGGAAATGTATTGTATATATGTATGTATATTATATTCGTCGAAGGACTAACAAGCTGTTACCATAATCCATATTCATGCCATTGTAACCCCAATAATATTGCTATGAGTAAAGGTAGGAAATATTATGACTCCGAAGTTCTACCGTATTAGAAGTTTATGACGACCTCCGTGGCGCCATTGGTTAAGCACCAGAACGCTAATCGTGAGGTCTCGGCTTCGATTCCCGTTGGAGGCAGACTAAAGAACTACGCTTTTCTACTGCTTTCCTGGCTGGTTCTTGATTATTAATGCTATATATGTATTTATCCAAGTATATATTTCTAAAATATACGTTGACTAAAACCCTTAACACGATTCTTAAATGAACTTACCAAGGGCTAGTTCAATTGGTGTAATAATGTTCTAAATATTATTATTATTAGAATAACGTCGGAGTAAGTAAATCGGGTATATAACGTATGATACCTGATACCTATACTTCCTGCCTTGATAATTGATACGCTTGACTTAAGACATGCATAAACAAAGTAGACGTTCTTCTGAGATTGTTTCAAAAGGAAACATAAAGTTCTAAGTTTCAGCGGAACTTGCTTAAGACAAAAGTGTTCAATCTACGTACGTATACGTGTATGAGAAGTTTAAATGGTGAGACTGGAGCAAAGGAGATTGGTCAGAATCGTTTCATGTGACGATCGCTGGCCTTTGTCTATCCCATTAAGCACTTAGATGATTGAATATACATGTATGTGTGTGTGATGTCATTGTGAATTATTGTTTAGTATATGACATCACTACCAAAACAATAACAGAAAGAAAGGTACCAACTTAACTATTCTATCTACCTTTCAGATTTAACGCATTTCAAAAGCATATCAATGTTACATAATAATAATAATAAATTATAAAAGCTTTTATTTACAGCCACAAAAACATACACAATACAAAACGTTTACAATTGAAACTAAGGGATAAAACTTGTGCATGTTATTGTCGCAGCAAAAGGGTTCTAACTCAGCTGATATAGATCTGTATTT
This sequence comes from Leucoptera coffeella, assembly GCA_030578115.1. Classification (NCBI taxonomy): domain Eukaryota; kingdom Metazoa; phylum Arthropoda; class Insecta; order Lepidoptera; family Lyonetiidae; genus Leucoptera; species Leucoptera coffeella. The sequence goes on along the minus strand of JAMBLF010000283.1, from coordinate 235,450 downwards.
CGTCTCAGTGCAAGTTTGTATTTAATTGCGCCATAACAGTTTAGACGACCTCCGTGCCACGATTGGTTAACCTGAACGCTAATCATGATGTCCCGGGTTCGATTCCCGGTGGAAGCAAAGTTAAGAACTACGCTTGTCTTTTGCTTTCAAGTTTGCTCGTTGATTATATATACTATGTATGAATTTATCCATCTATATTAAATATATATTACTTAACTATACATTGACTAGTACCCTTAGCACAAGTCTTAAATGAACTTACCAAGTGGCTAGTTCAATTGTTTTGTTTATTATCTATCCTTCAGACTTTAGCAAAAGTATATGAATGTTACGTAAGCAGAGATAGAGCTGTATTCCGTCTCGATGCAAGTTTGTATTTAATTGCGCCATTAGAATTTCAAATGCTTCAGGCGAGGGTAGAGTACTTTGTCAATTCAGTGGGGAAATTTACCTATCTTTCAATGTACAGACGCTCTGAATAACACGCTTCATGAATTTGCTTATTGTTCAAGTTGAAATGTTGATTTGAAATATACATACTTTAACGCAGCTTTGAACATATCAAAGTCATTCGTATCATTCGGCACAGTAATTAGCTTGCAATGTTGCTTTGAAATTTATATATATGTTGATACATCTATATACATTCACGTCCTTTAATCCTTTCGGGATGGATAGAACCGCGGAGATATAATATCTCCTAAGTCACTTTCTATCATGAATATCGAGGTTGCGATGTCATAATGAAACATTGTTGTCAGCTTGCTAGCCCATCATCCATCCATTTCAGTTACCCGTACTCCCTTAGTCGCCTTTTACGATAGGCTGGGAAGAATGGCAGCTAGTTAGCTTTTTTTACGTCCCAGACTAGTACAGGACCATCCTGTCCAGAAACTTACCATTATGATAATATGTTATACGGATGAACGATATTAAATAGACTAAAGGAATACATGTAATTTAGGTACTCGGCACAGTAAGACATATGACAGTCCGATAGACGACATCTTGAAAAAGGGTGACGTTAGAGTACCTATAACCGCCGAGTCTGTATGAGGTGTATGAGCGCCAATGAACCGAAAGTGGTATCTCAGGATCGATACAGATGGGGATCTTTGATCTCTGTCTGCCCCTCTACAGGAAAAAGGACGTGATGTGTATGTATGTATATATGTAATAAGAGGACTTAAAGCTTTGTAAAAGTATAGTAAAAGAACGTATGTAATCTTTTCCCTTTTACGAAATACTCGTAGCAATAACTTAGCGACTGAAGCAAAGGCTTTTACGACTGCGGCTTACCTTCGATTTACGATTTAAGTTAATACTTAACCTGTAGACTTGCCGTAAAGCAAAGCAGGCCAACGACTAAGTGGGAAAGGTGACTCACGCCCTTGTTTAATAAAGGGGGTAGTTAGATATTATAGAATCGAATAAGAATAATAATATTTGGACATTATTACACAAATTGAATTAGTCCCTTGCTAAGTACATTTAAGACTTGAGTTAAGGGTACTAGTCAACGTATATGTAAGAAATACAAACTTATTATACAAGGATAAATACGTATATAGCATATATAAATAACCAACAACCAGAAAAGCGTAGTTAAGAACTCTGCCTCCACTGGGAATCGAACTCAAGACTCAAGGTTAGCGTTCAGGTGGTCAATCAATCGCGCCACGGAGGTCGTTAAACTTAACAAACAACTTAACGCCCCTACTTAACCGCCCTTCCACTTCACTAACATTATTGTTTTTTATTATATTTTGTTAAGTCCACTTTTCTTGTAAATTTAATAAAAATAGCGGATCTCTCAAAAATATTATTACGATTACATATAGCACCTATGGTTTGTATATGAGATAGGTTTCAGAATATACTAAATAGAATTCTTTACATTCAAAGGTTAGGTTATAGGACTTAAATACAAGATAAGATAAAATGTTCCAAGATTATAAATCTGTCAATGGTAATAATTGATCACACAAACTTGTATGATAAATTATTGCTCAAACTTTGCCCTTCTTAAGGCGTAAATACAGATGAATAGATAGATAAATAGATACTTCCTAACTTTGATCTTTAAAGGATTGGACAATATCGCAGTTAGTCAATAATATCGAGGTAACAGTACTGTACATAAAATAGAGCTAATGTTTTCGCATTGATAATAGTTTTATTGCATAAAGCCTAGTCCATTTTACCATTATTCCATATACCTTCAACATGAAAGGTAGATATTTAATAATCTAGTTCCGTTTATATTCTGAAAAATCAAGCACTTGTATAAACAAATAGTTTATTATAAAAACTATTAAGTACTTACTATCTAGACTAGAACTAAAGTTTTCAATTAAACTATATTGTTAGTCAAAACAACTAAAAGATTTTAAGCTTAATACATAAATCAAATTATTACTCCATACATACATCGAACAGATGACAGCTGGTTACCGTCAATCGAGCCCAGACTAGCATTGTCTTGTCTAATAAAGGCCAGTCTCTATTCAACCCTCGTCAAGCCACTTGAGTTTGTTCGACGCAAAAAGTTTCCAGTTTCCAAACAATCCGAGATTCTCAGAAGGATTCTATTACGTAAACCTCTTTTATACACAACCTCTTTGGTTATACATCCTATATGATAGAACCTCTATGGTGATATGGTTGGATATTTATACTTAATATTATATCTCCAAAGTGGTTCTGAGCACGCCGAAGAGGATAAAAAGACCTATATGTACAATGTACATACTTACGCTTCAAAACTTGCACATTACCTTTTTAATAGCTAAGGGTAGTCAAAAGTTTCAGTGACAATGTCCGAAATTTTGTAGGCATGTTAGGTATAAGCCACTCCAAGCTTGAGCATGAGAGACCGTATATGTACATATTGTCTATGTTAGGATATGATTATTTGTATTGCATGGTAGTCTTTGAATAATAATGGATTAAGTAGGACGTAAATAGAATGCTAACTAGCTGCCTTTCTTTAAAGAGGTAACTAAAGGATTGGGGTAATAAAGAAATAAAATCTATTGAATGACAAGTGAGGTATGAATTTCAAATATTATTTATTAACCCTATTATAGTCCTGTAAGTTATGTTAAAATATACCATAGAAATATTATGACTCAGAGGTTCTATCTACCCAAAAAGGGATTGTAGAATTTGAATATACGCTTGTAGTATCAAAGATTGATAGTTTACTCTTCATGGTATTGAAAGATATAAGTGTATTTTTTTTATTCATGTTTACTGCCTTTAATAGAAAAGGGCATGCTTCAATGGTTTGGACACGTCAAGCGGATAGATTGACGAAAAGTATATAAATGGGTAAAATGAAGGGCGGTTGCGTAGGCGTCCTAATACGACATCTGACGTCGAAAAAAGCATATGTACTAAAGGTCACATTAGAAGTATCTATAACTACCATATATGTATGTGATGGTGCATGGATGTTAATGAAGCAAAAGATGTTTAGGAGGTTTACATTGCGATGAGTAATAACGTGTACAAAACTTAATAATCTGTTATGTTATGTCTTTTTATAATTAATTATTTAATGTTTTGTGCATGAGTCCCTGAAAATGATCGCATATTATTATTGTAATATTTATGACGGCAATTATTATAAATAGGGAATCCATGGTTCTACTAATATCTCTACAGAAAAACGGGAAGGTTTCTACAGCTAATCTTATTCCAAATATGGATCAGTAATCCCATGACTAAATAGGAACTAATATAAAAAGGCTGTGATATACTTTAAACATAGCTTCATAACCATAAAGCATACGATTAACCTATTAATATATTATCTATGACGGTACTAACCCCTATTAACGACAGAATAAGCCCCTGTCAAACCAGAAAGGAGGTCAAACGTCAAATGACGTGATAAAGATAAATCAACATTGAGCAGGCAACGGGCACAACTTTTCAGCCACTCAGACACTTTGGGTCGAGCGGGCGCGCTTCAGACTAATATTAGAATCCTTGGGTAAATATTAGGAAAGGCTTTTATGCGAGTTTGGGAATAAATATTGTGACCAGCTGGCTTCCTAGTATGTAATAGGAATATCGTATATTCACACGTAATATGGTGTGGAGGATTATTTCTACGGTGCTGAGAGTTGGTAATAAGTGCATCTTAGATTTATGTATACATAAATCGAAGATGTATATACCACGAAATCTATTAATGAATAAGCTTGCAAAGCAAAGACTAAAATTCCACTCTTATCCATCACATATTTGATAGTGAAGCTTAAATTGAATGAGATGTTATACCTCACGAGGTCGTGTCCATTCCAAAGGAGATTGACGGACGGGAGTATGTATACTTTTTATTCATGTTATACAGTTTTTTTTCCCTAGCTAGTGCAGACCTTTGGATGTAATATTAGAGTTCAGTTTTAAGAAATAACAGGTGTTTGCTAAATTGTAAGTTACACTTTTAGTTTATAAGCCTATGCTTTTAAGTATAATTATTAAAGGACAATTCATATTAAAACTAACAAGGATATATCAAAAACCATTTAAGAAACGCACGATGAATTTAATTCAGTACAAAAACGATACTTGTACAATACAAAATTACAAATAGGTTCTTACAGAACAATACTCAATTTAACCATCTTTACAAAGCCACATCTAATTAAATATAAATGTCTAATAACGTTACGACCTTTAATCCTGTTGGGATAGTCAAAAGCTTGACTTATCTATGAAAGTTTTCACTACTCAAAAGGCTTCAATTTACTACCTTCTCAGTAGTGACTACATTTTGCATCCAAGCTTTAGACTACCCTAAAAGCTTTACTAATCATGAAGCGTATGCAACAACAATCGATTTACAATTCAGATTTAAACTCTACTTAAAACATTATCAACTTTTTGATTCAGTGGCAGGACAAATACATTTTTACCGCCATCTATTTAAACAACAGTGACACTAGGTTTGCAAATACACTTCTTCCCACCACATTTATATACCGGACGCCTGATAACGACATCTTTTGTCTTCCTTAGGTATTTATACACAAACATGTCAATCAGATAAAGAAGGCAATACGACGTGACCTACGTAAGGCTAATGCTCTCCTCATAAAAGAGTTGATCGAGCAAAATCGTGGGATGCGCGTATTCGCCCGAAAACTGGGACGTAGCCATATGACGAAGTTGAGGACTGCTCGTGGAGACATGGTCACCTCTAAACCAGAGATCTTGTCTGAGATAGAAGATTTTTACGGCCAGTTATACCGCTCACGATGCCGAAATCCGGTTCCTGACCCCTCCGATTCAAGGGCCACATTGACACGCCACTTTACTGAGGACATGCCTGAAATAGCTATGGATGAGATTGAGATGGCCTTAAAACAGCTTAAAAATGGAAAAGCTCCGGGAGAGGATGGAATCACCTCTGAGCTCCTGAAATCTGGTGGAAGACCAGTTCTGAAGGAGCTCCAGAGAATTTTTAATAGTGTCATCTTCTCCGGAAGAACTCCAAAATGTTGGGGCAGAGGTGTGGCTGTTCTGTTCTTCAAGAAGGGAGATAAAACCCTCTTGAAGAACTACAGGCCGATAACACTTCTGAGCCACATATATAAGCTGTTCTCGAGGGTCATCTCCAATAGACTCTCAGCCAGGCTCGATAGCTTTCAGCCTCCAGAGCAGGCCGGGTTTCGACGGGGTTTTAGCACCATAGACCACATCCACACGTTGAGGCAAGTTATACAGAAAACTAACGAGTATAACCAGCCACTCTGCCTCGCGTTTGTGGACTATGAGAAAGCCTTTGACTCGGTCGAGACCTGGGCAGTCATGGAATCCTTGCAGCGATCTCAGGTCGACTGGCGATACGTGAGTGTGCTGAGACATATCTATGATTCCGCCATGATGACCGTTCAACTCCAAAGCCACGGCACGAAACCTATCCAGTTGCAGAGAGGTGTCAGACAGGGGGATGTTATGTCCCCGAAACTGTTCTCGAGTGCACTGGAAGATGTTTTCAAAACGTTGGATTGGGTTGAACGGGGAATAAATATAAATGGGGAATACATCTCGCACCTCCGCTTTGCTGACGATATCGTCCTGATGGCAGAGTCGCTGCAGGATCTGGAGGAAATGCTGTCCGAACTAAGTGCTGCTTCTCGACGCATCGGACTCGGGATGAATTTAGATAAAACCAAAATCATGTTTAATGATTTGGTGGTCCCGAGACCGGTTGCCCTTGGGGGCACTCCCGTAGAAGTTGTTTCTCAATACACCTATTTAGGCCAAATTATACAGATTGGCAGAAACAACTTCGAGAGGGAGGCGGACAGAAGAGTGCAGCTGGGATGGGCAGCATTTGGAAGGCTAAGGCATGTTCTCACGTCGTCTCTACCACAATGCCTGAAAACTAAGGTTTTCAACCAGTGTGTGCTCCCCGTTATGACGTACGGATCTGAGACGTGGACACTCACTGCGGGACTAGCCCACAAATTCAAGGTCGCTCAGCGTGCTATGGAGCGGAAGATGCTCGGGGTTTCTCTGGTAGATCGCATCAGAAATGAGGTGATACGCCAGAGAACTAAAGTTACCGACATTATGAAAAGAATTAGCACGCTGAAGTGGAGTTGGGCTGGTCACGTATGCAGAAGGACTGATGGTCGCTGGAGCAAAAAAGTCCTAGAGTGGAGACCGCGTCTCAGTAAACGTAGTGTGGGGTGCCCCCCGGCAAGGTGGGAAGACGACCTGCGCAGGTTGGCCGGCATCGAATGGATGCGAACGGCCACTGACAGGGAGAAGTGGCGTCATTTGGGGGAGGCCTATGTCCAACAGTGGATTGATACAGGCTGATGATGATGATGATGTCAATGAAGGAGTATGTAGGTTCTTCTTTCAACTTTGGCTCTGGTTTCAAAGTGAGTAACGTTTTTTCGTCGAAGCCTGTTTGGTTCATATCTATCACGTGGACGATTCTTGATGGACAAGAAGTTTCGGCTCTGTTAAAAGGTTTTAACAGTTTGTTAACTATATAGTGATAGATAGATGCATACATACACATCGCAACCGTCTCCTTAGAAAGGGATAGGCGTAGATTAAGAAACTATCTGTCTGTTAAGAATCTATATCTTTCTCGATCCTTAAAACACTTTCGCTTCATTGACATTCATACCCGTATTTTTGCCTTTTATTGAAGGTGTTAAGAGATCACATCTTTAATAAATGCATGTACGTTATTTCCCTTTTATATTTAAGATGTTAATGTTAAATGACATACATATAAACATACTCACAACTTAATTGCTCTTTGGTTGGACAGAATCGCAGAATTATATTGTATTCTATATTAGGAGTAACTATAACCGCCGAGAGTGTATGAGAAGATGTATGAATGTCAATGAAGCGAAAGTGGGCTGTCAGGATCGGGACAAATGGGGATCCGTTTCTGCCTACCCCTCTACAGGGAATCAGGCGTGATGTGTATGCATGTATGTATGTATGATATAACCTATCTCGCTGTGTGCAGTCTATGCATACGCTTCACGACCGTAACATCCGTGGGGATGTTCACAGGTTAGTGAACAGCATTGTTTTGACACCTAACTACGTCAATAGATAGTCAAGAGTCAACCATGTGGCTTCGTCGGTGACAAATTCTATAAGTTACGCGCATTTTTTATTGCTATATATAAATCTTAAGTCTTACCTTTCACATACGGATAGCATGCTGATGATTAAAAGTTGTATCAGGTATATTTTTTTTAATTTTATCTAAATTTTTTGTACTTACAAAATATGAATATACTTTTTAATGTCAACGTCACAAAAATAATCTATGCTTTTATTGTATGGAAGTGTAATTGTTGCTAAAATCACGACGATTTTGCCCATATTTAGTATAAATTTACGAAATTGTCTTCGTCACAGTAACACATATAATTTTTATTCATTCATTCAACACGAGTCAACCACAGTTAATGAAAACTATATGCATCTAGGCTACTTACCAGCATGTATTTAGAGACCACTAAAAAATAACGCGTTTTTGGTTAAAAGGTTCTTTAAGAATGAACGTTTAAATAAGTCAATTCGTTATGGGTCATCAGTATATCGTCCAATGCTAAACAAGAAATACCATATAGGTACCTCTTTGCTTATTAAACCGAGAAGAAAGGTAGCTATTTTTATTCCAAGCTCAGCTTAAAGCCTTACAAGGTTCTTTATTCAAACTACGCCAGTGTTTAAAGAGAACACTAAAACCTCAAAGCGCTACGAACATCCGTAGCAATAACATGTAGCATTTGCGTCATTCCATCCGTAGTACGGGTCTTAGGAAAGCAATTTTTCAGCTGGAAACCGCCTATTCATACGCTTCGTAGCTTTCACAAATAGGTAGAAGTCTAAAATGAGAAACCTTGAGGGAATTGGAATATAATTTAAATGTATATACTATAGACATTCTTATATTTAGGGTGAACAGAATCACACATTTCAAAGACAATCTCTCCAAACATATTTAGAACAATATTTTTGAGAGAAATGACCCCTTAGCAAAGCCATTGCAAAATGGCCGAAACGTCGAGCAATAAAGATAATACTTTATTTATAAAATATACGCTATAAGTCCCTTTTTTCTTGTGAAGTATTAAGAACAGTTACAAAGCTTTTGATGTCTCTAGAATAAAATAATATTAGCTACGAATTGCTAAACTAGTACTTAATAAATTTCAAAAACTTTCCCTTAGTCATTCCTATGACATGCCGGCAAGAAAGACAACTAGTTGTGATTACATAGATCCCAGAAGCGAATGTGTGACTCAATATAATAAGCATTTGAGATATAAGGCTTCCTTATTAGGGACATAAAAAAGAGAGCATCACATGTCCAATTTTCGTTGTGGTCACTGAAATGAAATAAAATTCTTTTTATTCAACAAAAGGATAATAAAATCACTTATTGATAGTATAAAAAAACATGTTTTATAAAAAAATATGTCATTAATATAAACTATCACATTAGATTAAGAACTCAACTCTCTGTCTGCACTTTGAGGACAAATAGTCGTATATCTAATGCCCACGTATGTGAAACTCCAAAGGTGAAAGTTTGGATCGATAGCACGTTAATTTCGGCCCGTATTGGTTTTTGTTATTTAAATTTCTATTTTTAGAGTGATGACGTGATCAATATTTTCCACTTGAACTAAAGAATGAAATCAAACTCATATCATATGCCTAAATGAGTTTATACAAATATAGATAAGCATAATTTGCCTAATTACACAAGGGTAAACCTATTACCATTGTTCCATTATGATATTGATCCTCTATATTAGTGCTTAAAAGTGACCTAGGAGATATTATCATGTCTCTAAGGTTCTCTCCACATAAAAGGGATTAAAGAATGTGAATGTATATGTATTAGGGTAAACATGTAATAATGATGTATGTTTCTAACTAATTAATAAACACAATTCAATTATATTTCAACTTTTTATTTATTTGTTTACGAAGTATTATTTATTTATTTATTTATTTATTTTCTATTTGCGCTTTCAATTTTGTGGATTGATCCAGATCTGTTGTAAAAAGTAGACAAAATACGAATAAAAATTGTCTTCAATATATTGTTAGTCGCTAACCAAAGTCCCTGAACCATTATTACACACGACCATTGTTGGCTCAATTCAATGGCTTACCCAATAACCTCAAACAATAACTCCTGCCGCAGAGAGCCGAGCAAAAAACCACACCAATGAGCTTTTGTGCTAGATTAAAACGACAGGGAACGAGCGTAATTAACTTGGAAACATTTTATTTCTCCAAGATTTCAGCTGAGAAGCTTTATTGGATGTACCAATCCTTTGTAAGAAAGAGCTTTAGCAATGGAGTCGAGAGCTTTTTATCATCTCAGTGAGCGAATGAAGGATTTTGAATCTCATTGGTGTACTATTCAAATTCATACGAATATCTAGATTCCTTTTGAATGCAACCAATTGAAAATGTCTAGTCCTATATCGAATGCTATTAGCTATCATTTTCATAAGAGTAAAAATGCAGACTAGAAGTAAATGGAATATTATATAGCTGAGGTCCTAGCAAACTGTTACAGAACGTGAATAAAAAATTTTAGGTATGATTAATAACTAAGGGGACTTATCGCGTAAGTTTTTATATAATAACTAGCGACCCGCTTCGGCTTCGCACTTCTGGCTATTTAATGGATGTTATTATACATATAAACCTTCCTCTTGAATCACTCTATATATTAAAAAAACCGCATCAAAATCCGTTGCGTAGTTTCAAAGATTTAAGCATACAAAGGGACATAGGGACAGAGAAAGCGACTTTGTTTTATACTATGTAGTGAAGTTACCATTATTATTAACCTAACGTTTCAGCTATAGCCGTATAAATCGCGAATCTCTTAAAACTATAAATTTTAGGTATGAGCGCAAGACGAGAGAGATTTGTGAGGATAACTCAAAATTGTTGTTAAGTACTTACAACGTACAAGACTTTATTAATACTTTTTTAATATGAAAATGTTTAATGATAAAATATCGAAAGAAAGTCTACAGATTACATACATACATACACATCACGCCTGATTCCCTGTAGAGGGGTAGGCAGAGATCACGGATCCCCATTTGGTCCGATTCTGACAGACCACTTTCGCTTCATTGACATTCATACATCTTTTTTTAATACACTCTCGGCGGTTATAGGTACTCCTAACGTCACCTTTTTTCAATATAGCGTCTATCTGACTGTTATATGTCTTATCATTCTTCAGATTCTTTAATACGTAACCTTAGACAGAAGTTACTGAACGTTCTCCAAGCTTTCTCTGAACAATTTAAAAGTTAGAAGAAAAAGTTTCACCCATTTGCATGAACCAACTACATAATGAAGCAGAAATACTGAGTTGCATTCTTAATTAGTTGGAACAACTGAAGAGCAGATTAACGGATTTAAATTGCATTATCACGGGTGCATTGTCTTAAGGAATAGATAGAGAAATGAAAACTGTAGTATTTGATTTATATTAAGCTATTATTGGAGAGCAAAGATGTAAGGTATTCAAAAGATATTAAATTATAGATTATTGTAGCTAGATCTACTGCAGCTTATGTAGACCGTAGTATTTTACGACTTCTAATATCGAAATTAAAGAACCTACTTACCTAATATTAAGATGATCCTATCACTGAAAAATACTAAATAACCTATATCTCTTAGTGACTCAAAATCTCGAAATATAGTATCAATTTTTTTAAATATAGACAAACATACACATCACGCCCGATTCCCTGTAGAGGAGTAGGCAGACATTCCGAATCCCTATCTGTACTGATTCTGACAGACCACTTTAGACCTGAATAACATTATGTTTTAATACGATTTACGTTTCTTCGTAACTTTTTATTCTATGTATAATTTTATGAGTGAATACTCCCCCATTCATTTGGTAGGATTTCCGTGAAGTGATGACGTCATGACCCTTTGTAATTAATCCCGATGGACTCGTAGATTGCCGTGGAAGTAGGTTAGCCACTAATCTAAAGGTGTATTGTAAAAAACCTTACTATTACGGTTTATATACATACAATTATGTCCTTTTATTCCTGTATCTCCTTAATTTTTTTTAACAGTTATAAGTTTAGAAGTTTAGGATGGTTGACAGGTTGTTTTATACATACATACGTATACATTCTCGTCCATTAATCCGCTTAGGGAGGTCACAACCTTGGAGATTATCCACTAGGTCACTTTTTAGCATTAATATTAGCGATTTAACGTCTTATGGAACATTGGTGACAAGTTGCTATCCTGTCCTCCAATAAATTCAATTTACCCCTAAACCCTTAGTCGACTCTTTTGACATGCCGGAATGAAAGACAGGTAGTTAGATTCTTTTGCATCCCTGACAAGCACGGGACTACTTCTACTAGGTTATTAGTCTACCATCTAATAAAATCTCACCTGTATTCCCTTTTCACACCTTACGTCAAGTAAAAACCAATTGGAAAGACAGTGAGCTATCAATCTAGTTACCTTGTAAAACAAAGTTTTAGGAGAAATCAATATTGTAACGTAACCACAAAGTTCTAACAGAAAAAGGCTACAGAAATACCATTACCAATATAGCGTGATATTTGGGGCAATAAGAGACACGCCGCGAATACCCTATTTACATAAGAATAGAGTTCTAAATCGGATGTACCGAGCGAATGGTAATTTCGTTCATGTTCGACCCAATTCTGGAAAACATGACACTTTGTTGACAAAATATTCTCAATTTAGGACGACTTTCATTACTGAAGTAGAATGTATACTACGAATTAAGGCTTTCGTAGTATGATTCAATTTAGTTTAAAATTACATTAGGGCTCTTTTGGTCATATCGTGTCACATAGGTTCAAAGGACTTAAATTCTATTGCACGTTAATATAAATATTAATATAAAGATAAATAAGAAAATATTATTGATGATGATTTTGTATGAAAAGAAAAATATGGTAAATAATTAGTTTACAACATCAAAATACATATACATGCAGAAGAAATCTAACAGTTTCATCCCTTTGAAATCTTAAACCTTTATAGAACCTTACATACTAATTAATTAATTTACATCTAAACCTATTTCCTTTCTAGTCGGAAAGCCTATTTGAATACAACCTTTTTCCTTCAGCGTAGCCTAGTTCAATAAATGTCTAAATAAATCTTTGACGATCGCACAAATCCCTCCAGATAGTTTCGACGTCTCCCAGGATTTCTCTAAGCTTATCTCTCGACGCAGTTGCGAACATTTAGGTAGTAGGTATTCTGGATAAAACTAGAACGTCTAGTTTTAGTATTGAAACTAATTAGGGTTTAAGCGTGCTATTGCTTTATGAATATTAATAAAACTAGTACCATTATTTCATCAGCGATGACTATAGATAGACTTTTTATATATTAAAGTTTTAAAAGATTCTCGATTTGTACTCATGATTAATAACTAAAGGGACTTATCGCGTAAGTTATATATTTAATGGTTTTTATTAATCTTTCTTACTTTTATTTAATTCACATAGTTACAATATAGTTGTAATATGACACATCACAAACATAGTCCTTTGAGTGCTCTTCGAGACAATTGTACAATAAGTCATTAATGGCCACACTGAACCTGCTTTTCCACCAGATAGTCAGAATCTACAGGTAGTGTTCCGTGCTGACGTGTTTCACAATTTTATGAAACATTTCCGTAAAATGTGATTCTCTAAATAGCTATAATTGACTAAAGGACAATGGTGATGTGTATGTTAGTATTTCTTATAATTATCCCTTATGATTCCTATATATCATTAAAATACATCATTTATCCATTATTTAAGAGTTTGATACTATTGGTTCATATATACCTTTTTAGCTCTCAAGTTCCACTGAACTGGTACTAGAAATATCTGAAATTCTGCGTACGCACGGTCACGACAAATTCAATCGCAAAATGCATCAGTTGGACGGGGAAAATTCCATTACGGATCTTGCCATTTCTCGGAACAAGCCTACCTGTCCGTAATGGATTACTGGCGTGATTGATGTTCATGTACATTGCTTAATTCGTTTAGTTGTAGATCATTCATTATTCTGCTTCATATATTCATTCAATTATAATAGTAATATATAAGGACATATTACACCAATTGAATAAGCCCCTTGGTAAGTACATTTAAGACTAAAAGGACTTTAAGGGTACTAGTCAACGTATATTTAAGAAATGTATACGTCATATTATATATATATATATATATATATATATATATATATATATATATAATATAATCTACGACCAGACTGGAAAGCAGTAGAAAAGTGTAGTTCTTAACTCTGCCTCCACCGGGAATCGAACCCGGGACCTCACGAATTAGCGTTCAGGTGCCTAACTTAATTAATATTATTATAATATAAAAAAACAACAAATAATTAATTAAGAACTATTTTTCTCTAAGATCGGAATATATGAGAATCGTCTCTCTCTGCTTATTTCTGTGAAGAATTGGGCGTGCCATATACGTAATATTGTACAGTAGAGCACAATAATTAATATGGTACAGTGTAAAATTACCAAGGACTTTACAAACTAGGCTAACCTTCTTAGACTTTCTTAGACTTTCTTACTAACAACCCAACTTTAGTATTATATGATTTCAGTTGCTATTTTGCTCTACTTGACTTTGTTAAACAAAACTAATTATCCATACGCTATTCAAATAATGTGAGTTCAAATTAACTATTGATAATAACTAACTAATGCTTTTTGCAAATTCCTAGTTCCATATCACTTTATAAATAGTGAAGTTGTTTGCGAATAGTCATTTTTAAGGCGTAATTTGCTATTTTTCTGCTGTCAATGGTGAAACTTCACACAATTACTGGAGTGTTATTGAATAACAATTTTACTAAAACGCATTAGTAACAGTTTAAACTCTATTGCAACGAATAGCAAACCAGAATAGTTCCTTATCAAACCAAACCACATAGTCGGCGGCATTCCTCCACCGAGAATACAAATGGATTACCGATTTAATGTTCACTGTTGTATCGATACATGAGTATCGATGAAATGGTTTACATTGGTTTCGATTTATTTCGGTACAGTATAAATAAGATATATTATATTATGTACATTTTGTATTATGTACATGTATACATACATATATTCACGCTTCTAAGTTAAGAACGGGATATACCGAGTCTATCGATCGCCTCCTGGAACGATCCTGACAAATATCTCTGGCTTCACTCACACATATTAACCTTCTCATACTTGCTCTTCTGTTGTTCACACTACGCGCACCCGCCTTGAGAAAAATTACTCCATTTTGATCTGTAATATGTAATGTAAATGCCATTACATTATTATGTGATATTGTAGGTTAAGTCAATAGATTTAATAACCCCATTATGTAAAAAGTAGTATACATGTATAATTCCTTCCCACTTATGAATAAACCTTATTAATAAATACTTATGAAAAAAATCCTACCATCGCTAACTGGCAGCCATATTTGCATTCATAGTTCCATATTTTATACTTAATTTCCAAGGAGATGTTTTCATGTCTCTAAGGTTTTGTGCATCCCAAAAAGGATAGGGACGTGAATGTATATGTAAAGAGACGAAATTCTAGTATTCCATGATCTCTACTTAATGTCTGGTGATATATGTGTGTGTATTAGTAAGTTATATTGTATGTGTTAGTGCTGGTATTATGTTAGTACACTAATGCTTTTTGTAAAATATAAGTTCAATATCAGATCAGTAACAGTGAGAAGTTGGTAGTGGATTAGCAAACGTGACAAATTACGCCATTTTTAAGCGAATGAAAAAGACACTTTTGCTAATATCAATGGTTTGATTGGACACTTGCTAATCCACAACCAATTTCACACTATTACTGATCTGATATCTTACTGCGTTTGTGCTAAAAGGCATTAAGAGACTTGGGCTCCTGTATCTATTATTGTATATGTTTCACTGACGTATGAGGAATGGAAGTTTTCAATTTGATATCTTCCCGCCGGATGCTATCTTGATTGGTTATCGATTGGTTGCGCGGACAAATCGACATCACTTACAACGACAAATAAAACCTACTCTATATAGAAAACAGCTGCCAATCTGCTCCATTTAAGACTATACTCTTAAAATGAATTTTTGGTCCAGAGGTTGTCGTTGGCTATCCAACGGGGCAACGCTGCTAGTGTGCTGGGGGTTTTTGTTTCTGGGTGCTAAATTCGGGACACTAGTAGCAATGTGTAAATATTTACTTTTTGCTAGATTTAAGTGTTTTTTTTATGTTTTAATTTGTATGTATTTAGTTTTATTTTGTTTGTTTATCTAACTGTTCTTATATTAATACGTAATAAAGTCTTCTCTTAAAAAGTATATCAATAAATAGGAAGATATTTCGTCAGCCTTTAACATAACTATCAGTTATTTATATCACTGAAGATATCGGAAAACAAATACATTAATTTCAACAGTTTCTGTAAGGTTGTGATTCTTATGAATAGATTCTAAGCAGTCCCATAGTCACCTTCTATGACAAAACAGGAAGAACGGTAGTTACCATTCTTATTTCTTATTATTAGAATATTTATTACTGAGCTATTCAAATCCAACCATTACCTATTATACATAAAAATATTCATCAAAACAATTAGCGTAATCCAAGAAAAATACGAGTAATAGTTTGAGTCGAGTAAACAGTATCATTTTACTCACGAGTAAATACAGGGAGATGACGTCATACGTTATTTACCGCAATATGGCGACCGGAAATGGAGAAAGCCTAAACTTATTCTAACCAGAAACTGTTATAGCCTTAATGGAATGGCGAAAGTTTTCTTTTGTGAGAAAAAAGGTTAAATATGATATTTGAAATAAGTTTCGGGGATAAAAAACGTTTATATTGTATATTGGTTTAGTCCCGTCTAGGAGAGGGTAATAGAATATGAATAGCTGCCTTTCATCCTAGCATTTCCTAGCAGTCGTATGAGGGAGTGTTGGGGTTGATTGAATCGATCGCGTGATGGCCTAGCAACCTATATTATTATTTATACCAACACAATATCATTATATTATATTAGAAGATTTATGAATGTCAATGAAGCGAAAGTGATCTGTCAGGATCGGGACACATGGGGATCCGTGATCTCTGCCTACAGGGAATCAAGCGTGATGTCTATGTATGTACAATATCATTACCGGCAAATCGAGACATTAATATTCGATTCAACCCCAATACATATGCTAAACTGAACCACAGCAAATATATCTCCCAGGATTTCTCCACCCTAAGGATAAAAGAACGTTCATAGTCTTGTATGTATGTAAATACTGACTATTGTATCTTGTTGCAGGTCTACTATCATGGGATTCCACGGAGCACCAGGTGGACTTGGAGAAGGAGCTGGCCACCATCACAGCTCAAGCCCCAGAGGGGGAGGAAGCTCGCAATGGTAAGGCACTGGATGTAGGTCATTGGAATTCTAGAACAGTTTTTATATCGAAAGGTATTAGTTGTGTATTTCATTTACGTAAATAATTTACAGTCGTTAACGGTGAGGGAAAACATCGTGAGGAAACCTGCCAATCCCGCAGGATAGGTAATAGTCAGTGCCTTATACGGCGATACGGGTCACTACCTATCACGTTGGGTGCTGTCTATCTAGTGATACGCGGGCTTCGAATGACCCATACCTAACATGTCTTCGAAATTTCGGAGATGGGCATTCAAGCCGCTGACTACCCCGCCATAATAAAAAAGGGAGTTGTGTTAAATTGTGTGAAATTGTATTAGTTAAGTTACAAAGAGGTTCCAAATGTAGGTAGGTAGGTAAATGCAACATGTAGGTAGCTAAACGTAATAAGAGATTAAGGGGTTATGGTTAAATAAAGTTTATAGAGCGATGTACTAGATACAAGTCAATTATTTTCTGGAATAATTTAGCTACAACTTTAAACTATAGTTGACAGTTTTAAGTATACATATAGCATAATTGACTGAGTAATAATTAAATATCTGTCTGTTCCATTCGTACATTCCGATAACCAAAAAGGTTTGTCAGTAGTAATTTGAATACTCTTCACGTCCGTTCATCCTTGCTAAGACAAAAGATTAAGTAAGCATCTTCGTCATTACAAAACTCATTTGTTAACTCAAAGTTCACGTCAACCAATAACCTTTACTTTATACTCATACCCGAAACTCAAACCATTATTTTAATTGAGTAATCCCAGTAACATATTACCAGTCAGTATCAAATCCGTAGCGCCGATCGTTACTCCCACCCGTTCATTCGATACCATCTACGGAAATTCGTAGTCAGCTATTAGGTTTGCAAACTGCTTCGCCCACGCACTAACTTCGCCAATAGAAACCGAGCGAAGTGACTGCCAAAAACTTCGTGTTGTAGAAGTCTGATTAGGTGCTTAAAAAGAATGGGAACAGATGTCTTTTTATGTTAATTAGGGAGAGATATTATGGTGAGGGAGTTTTTGTGTTATAAGAGATAGGGAGAATTTATAATAGGAGTGATACGAAATTAGATCTATTGAAAGCAGAGCTAGAAAAGAGACCAATATAAAAGATCTATCACAACATTGATAGTTATAATAATACTAGCGACTCGCTCCGTCTTCCAACGGGTTTAAAATATATAACCTACTCCACTATTTAATGGATGTTATTATACACACAAACCTTTCTCTTAAATCACTCTATCTATTAAAAAAAACCGCATCCGAATCCGTTGCGTAGTTTCAAAGATTTAAGCATACAAAGGGACATAGGGACAGAGAAAGCGACTTTGTTTTATACTATGTAGTGATATTGACGCAGTAACATTCATGTAAATTTTAATCCAGTGAGGTAACACTATCGAGATGAAATCTACCTATAACTCGTAAATAATCACTTGTAACGTGAATAATGAGAACCTTAACGTTAATGGACTCACAACCCATCACAACGAATGCAACCTATCTGTCGAAATTTATAACTTAAAAGATTAACTAATTCTAATATCAATGGTAGTAACTACTAACCTAGGCTTAATAATCAATACTTATGTATATGTATGTATATTCTAATGTAATTGCCAGGGTGATTGATAGTTTTCCAATGTGTAGCTCAAAACCTTCCCAGAATAAGCCTCCGACCATCTTTCATCCTGTCAAAGCTAAGCCTTAAGGTTTGTTTTTAGACAAAAGCCTCTTCGACCTTGGTGAGGCGATGAGTTAACGCTTTCAATTTTTTGCCTAGGGTCTTGGTTCTATTCCTAAAAGGGTAGGTTATATATATATAGACTAAGATTGAAAAGAGCATGCTTCGATGGTTTGGACATGTCATGCGTATGAATGATAGCAGATTGACAAAAGGAATATATATGAGTGAAGTGGAAGGGCGGTTACGTAGGGGCCAGCCTAATAAGACATAAAACAGTTAGATAGACGCTATATTGAAAAAAGGTGACTTTAGGAGGACCTATAATCGCCGAGAGTGTATGAAAAGATGTATGAATGACAATGAAGCGAAAGTGCTCTGTCAGGATCGGGACAAATGAGGATCCGTGATCTCTGCCTACCCCTCTACAGGGAATCAGGCGTGATGTGTATGTATGTATTAATGTAGTTTTTAGGCTTTTTAGTGTGATTACTTACTGGGGTTTGTGATGACATTGATATGAAATATCGGCCAGTCGGTGGAATCTTCCACTTATGTACCTCCTGTCCCTTACTCGCTTCTTATTTAGTTGGTAATAGGTAGCTAGTCGCAATTGACTTTTCATTAGGCGATGAGCTAGCAACTTGTGACCAATATTCCAAATGAATACCCGAACTACTTATATTAAATCCTAAAGGTATCGGAAAAGTTTTTTTCTCACTATCTATCTACTAATTATCTATCTCCAACGTCAGTATCACTACATAGTATAACAAAGTCGCTTTCTCTGTCCCTATGTCCCTTTGTATGCTTAAATCTTTGAAACTACGCAACGGATTTTGACGCGGTTTTTTTCAATATATAGAGTGATTCAAGAGAAAGGTTTATATGTATAATAACATCCATTAATTACTGCAGTAGGCTTATTTTATACCCGTGCGAAGCCGGAGCGGGTCACTAGTTATAAATATATCTCCTTTCTAATCTACCAACTACACAAATACACATATTTCAAAACTCATAGACTCTGTAAATGGCCCACTTATTACACCCTCGCTTTTGTTTGGAGCACCCTACTGAATACTGACCTTGGTACTGAATCTGACCTATTTAAAGGCCCTTCCTACAAACGTATCATATACATGATCCGTGACTGGTTTAGGGGTTGAATGAAGGCTGTATTATAGTTATAGATGGATTAAGAGAAAAGGGTTAGAAAATATTATTAATACCCTTGCTAGTGCTTACTACATGGTAATAATTCTAATGTTTTGTATACCTTTTTATTGATTATGTTTAAGTTAATAAAGTAGTTTCTTTCAATGTTTTTTTTCCGCAAGGGAAAACAACGTGAGGAAATCTACCTGTCATAATCGCTAATAGTTAGTTCTTTGTTAACAGCTATATATCAATAACTGACGTGTTGGAGAACGGCTGACTTATAAAATATTTATAGTGATGACTGTGGTAACTTTGATTACCTAAAGGGTGAACATTCATCAAGCGTTTATACTTGTAAATTATATATTATCGTCAATAAAACATTTCATAGAAACATCACGCCCATCTTCAAACAGAGGTGTAGGCAAAGATCACAGAATCTCACTTTTCCCGATCCTGATAAACCGCTTTCCCAATATATACATATGACATAACGTCCTTCAACTACACACATACATCTTTTAGGCATTATAGAACAGCGTATCTTATACATACATACACACACATATCATACATAATGTAACAATAGCCTCATAATAAAGTCACGCTATCTGTGCCGCTCGAGTGCTCCCGACATGACAAACGACCGACAATAGAGGGCGCTACCCGCTTCGTTAGACTACCCTCCATTCGCACTCGTTACGTCACTTTGAGTTTAAGTTCTAGCTTCTGAAGTGCAAGGTGTGACTGTACTATTTAATGCACTGGGATGACATACTTCTATTCTCTGTGAGGAGACGTAATCTCGGAGTTAATAATATATCATCGGTCTTTTGTAATATTTTAATTTTTGGAGTAAAAAGAAACTTAGTGACAATAACATGTCCTAGGTAATATTGTAATATTTGAAAACCACCTATAATATTGTGTAATACATAACACATATGTAGATAAATCATAGATTTAATGAAGGTTTCATGAATTAATTTGCATTTTAATAGAATTAATAAAAATATTAGACATGAAACTGATCGCTTTTAGAATTTAATTGACCCCTAGTCTCTTATTTACTTCTTACGACATGGTGAAGAGAAAATCAATTAATTATTTTTACATGCCACATAGAACTTGCTAAGATGGAGTATATCTTTTCTTATCATATCATTCGACTAAGGGACGCTTGATTTACCATTAGAACTAGAAATGTATCATCGACCAATACCTATCCCAAACTAGGAATATCAATGCCATTGTTCAACCCACCCCTGTAGGCAAAACAACCGTGTTGTCTCCTAAATTGGGTGTATAAGCCACATAAGGTTTTGCCACCATTCTGCTCCTACCGAGCGAATAATAAATGGATCAGTGGAAACAAAAGCTGAGAGAACAATGGACACTCACGAGCTATTAAATCCACATTGTCAAAGCGGAAAATAGATATTGTAGAGGCTCTACATAAACATGACCCTGATATAAATGCTGTGTAAATAGAGTTTAGGCTTTAGGTAGGTTAGGAACTTCTGTCCATCGCAAGGGATGATAAGTCGTAAATATAGTTGTCCACTTATAATGGGGTGGACAGAATCTGACATACATATACATTCACGTCCTTTAATCCCTTTCAAGGTGGACTGAACCTCGGAGATATGATATCTCCTAGGTGACTTCTAGTATGAATATATTGGTTGCGATGGCATAATGGAACATTGGTGACAGGTTACTAGCCCTTAGCCCAATAAATTTCATTGACCATAGTCCCTTAGTAGCCTACTACGATATGCCAGGAAGAACGGCAGCTAGTTAGCATTCTTTTTACGTCGCATAGCACAGGACAGAATCTAAATTATAAACTTATATCGAACTCGCATGTCTGGTAATTTATACACATTATTACTTCAAAACCTTTATTTAGCATTCTATCAAAAGATATTCATAGATAGAAATATCACTTAAACCTCTATTTCCTCCAAATCGTCCCAAATCGTATGTTACATAATACATACAAAGTTCAAATGACGTCACATACAGAAATATCTCAACGGAGCCTAAAATTCAGTGTCAGAAATTCACTGAATCCCTAACATTCCTATCTCGGTTCCACATGACTGGTTCTAACGGTGTTAATGACAAGCGAAAAACGAGCTAGAACCTCCATTGTTTAAGCATTTGAATTTGGAAGGTTTCAGGGACGTTTTAGTGGTTTTTTGGAGGTTATAGGCTAAAATATATTAAATAAAAAAGGATATATTTCAATCGTAAATACTAACAATGTTTCGAATGTATTCTGTTATTTTTAGAGATGATATTGATAAATAAGCAAATTAATTGGCATAAGAAGAATAATGCTACGAAATTTTTTTCATGTTTAAGCGCCCTGTTTTATAAAAATTTTATATCATACCTATTTCGAAAAATAGGCAGGTTTCCTTACAATCATCCATCCAGATACTTCCTACGCTTATCTAAAGTTATGTACAAAACTCATTATAATCAGAATAATCTATAACAATATCTAAACGACAACGTCATTCACAAAAGGTCTATAACAATTATAGTTTATGAGATTCGCGATTTATACTCATGATTAATAATTAACGAGACTTATCGCGTATGTATATAATAAAATTACCTTTATTAATAAACTATTATTAATAAAGGTAATTCTATTATATATAAACATACGCGATATGTCTATAACAATGTCTTAACATCAGTCAATTAATATCTTTTTTTCCTTTTCCCAGGCGAGCGTCTGATCCAGTTCGCGTCAGAGAACCTGGTGACGGAGATCCTGATCCAGCCCCAGATGAACACGCTGATGCAGTGCATGAGGAACCTGCTCTCCTCCTTCACCAGACACCGGCATCTGGTGCACGCGGGGTATACCTTCGCCGGGAATGGCTCTTGGATCATGCAGGTAGGAATAACATATACATTCACATCCTTTTATCCCTTTCGAGGTGGACAGAACCTTGGAGACACGATCGTATAATCCTAAATCACTTTGTAGTACATAGCACATATTAGTGACAGGTTGCTAGCCTATCGCCCAATGTATTTAACTGTTCTTGTACAACACAGGTACGAAAACAGTTACAATTACATTTATTACAATTAACAAGACAAGATACTGCACTGTCACTGTGAAAGGTTTTAGAAAACTCTTAGTCTATCAGTCCTTTTTGAAGTATTAGTTTCAAGACAGAAGACAATTCAAGTTTAATATTAGCTCTAAGATAAATACTATTCAAGTTCAATAGCAGCACTAAAAATAGTTTCCTATTAACTGTATACCAACACAATTTCTTCCCACCTGAACGAAGTAAATCTCACTCTATCGGTGACGTAATTAAGAAAGGTGGGAAGTTTCCACTATCCATTCGAAATGGCACCCTTGAATTAATGGATACTTATATTGGCTACGGTCTCTACTATTCTAGAAAGTTAATGTAATAATAGGTGTCTTTTTTCTGTATATGTTGTAAAAGGAACTGAAGAGACTAAGGGCAAAAGGTACCTATTAAAGAATGGACTTAGAATAAACGTAGTCCTAAATCCATAATATAATAATATACATACAGTTACTAATATAATATTTTCAAAACAATATTTTACTATTGGAATTTTAAGCTGTTATTTTCTTAAGAATAACTACTAGTGACAAGTTGCCAGTCCACCGGCCAATAGATTCCATGTACCACCTTACCACTTACCTTTACATACCAGGAAGACCTAACTTCCTTTTCATATACATATTCGACGTAATACCTTCATTCATTCATTCACTTTAATCATTCACTCTTCCCCTTTCAGGACGGAACCTTCTCTCTAGCAGACTTCACAGATGCTTATCAAGAGAATGAAGTACAGAGAGTAATCCGAGCGTATGAGAACTCCATCTCCATCGACATCCACTGCTCTACCAGCGGTGGCGGGGAGTGGCAGAAACTCCCTTCCATGCCCTTTGTCAAACACTGCAAGATAAGGGTCAACCCTACTGATATTTTGGACTCTGGGTCGAAGGCAATTAAGGATTTTGTTGGTGAGTACTTTTTGTGATTAAATACTATGTAGTAGGTTAAAATGGTTATTACATACCTATATGAAATGTGATGTGATTTTATGTATAATGTATTCTGTAATTATGTTACTAAATTAAATAGACATCAAATTGTAGGTCAAATATGACTATGGAGAATTCTTTATCATAATTTTTTATGACACTTTATATTTGCGTCCTAAACTAGAACAATGTGTTTGTATAAAGTAGTAAATGTATGTGATGAGGTAATAGTTGTCAGAACCATTCATAATTAGATAAGTTTAATACTTATGCCTTTTCCTACTTTTCACTGCGTCAAATGTTTGTTGTATTTGTTTAAAATTGAAACTATTTGACAGTTTCTAGCTGTTTAATACGACGCGACTATGGACCTAGGGGTTTTCACGAGTACATACTTAAAACGAAAAACTAGTTCTAAATTTCTCGAACCTTTGAACCAAAAACCCAAACATGTTGAAATAAAAACGTCGTAAATCCTTTCCTTACAATCTCGAGTGTGTATGTTTACAACTTTCATTATATTTTTCCTCTTTCCCAGACCAGGCAAGAATAACAGATTAGCTTTATTCAGACTTATGTAAGCACAATAAAGAACGCTGAATAAAATATAATCCGTCCCCAAAGGACTATGCAGTGTAATTCACCCCATTCAGACTTGATTGATCAAAGGGAAAATGCGGAGCTGCCAAACAGTTATTGTTATTGAGTCTATTTGGGGAAGTGTCTGGGTCAGGATAATGTAACATATGTATAAAGTACTTTGGACTAATGAACTGTTGATTTACTTTTGGTATATACGTACTAGATACTTAAATCGTGAGATTGGATGTGTCTTTGATTTGTTTGTTAAGATATTATTATTATACTTATATAACTACCGAATGTATGCATGTGTGGTTGTTAGTAGTTTGTCAACGTCGGGAGATAAACTATAATCTCAATATCTAAAATCACCTGAACTGATTTTAGTACCATTATTAGCACATCAGCAAAATCTCTTCAATTAATTTTACCATAACAACTGAAATTAATTTAAATGTAAGTAATACTAAAATATATATATATACGCACATAAAAAAGCATAAGTATACGTCACAAAACAAATATTAAAATATTCCCTCCCATTCCTTTTATATAAAAAAGCAGCTACTAGCCTTTTATTTTGGTCCCAAACTTGCACTTCTACCCAATATATTGGAGATAAGTTTCGTCTAGTATCTAGATATATGGAGCCTGCGCCAGTCGATAGCTCTCCGCCCGAGGCTAGAACATTTTGCCCCCAGGGCAAATGTTTTACTTTGAGCAATCTTTTCCTATTGGATAACTCAGGTCGTTCTATGTTCATACAATGTTGGTGCTTTTATAAAGTATGTACGTGCATTAGTTTAAGGCTGAGCCTAGACGTTACCGATTATAAAGGAGGAGATTAAGGAACTTAATTGGTCAAAAAGGAATCTACGAAATGTTTCAATGTTTAGTTTATCCCGAAAAGGATTGAAGAACATAAGAATATCAATAATTATACAATATCACAAACATATATAGACACTGTTACTTATATTGATGATCGGTAACTTTTTATTTTATTGAAATATAGTTTATTGATTGCCTTACATCGTTTATCGTTTCTCCGACGTTATGTCCACCCCAAAAGGGATTAAAGGACGTGAATACGTACGTTCACTGATGTCACACAAAGTTACAAATCGCTAATACGTGTATTAACACCTTACATCCAAATTCTCGTACTTATTACTAAGTTATTAGCGTGGCACGTAACTAGTTAGAGTTCCAAACTTCGCCCGCGGGGTTTGTTACTTAATAATTTCCATTCGAACACTGAAACTCGTTAACTTGGTGTGGCAGTTGTAAATTACATGGAAAGTGCTGGTTTGGTACTTCAATTGGTTGTAAGTAGCTGCTTTTTGACTTAGTTAGGAAGTTTTGGTTGGTATTGATAAATTAGATAACGCTTCTTTTTTAATGAGGTGATTAGGATACTAGAGTTGAATTGTCGAAGAAAAACAGCTATGTAGTATTCTATATATAAGTCTGGGTTCTTAAATTGTACATTAGATAAAACTCTTTGTTTACTCAAAACTTATTTGAGCTCAAAAGAGACAAGACTGTAAAACACCTGTTTCTTATTTCAAACACGATCTCGGAAAGTAGAATAATTTCGGATCCTTAAAAAAAGAATAAACTGTTATATCTAAAGATCTTATAATAGGACATTATTTTATATGATCATTCTAGCAAATGATGATTAAATAAGAAATAAAAATGTAGTCCACGTTCCGAACAGATAATAGTTAGTGCTTGTAAATGGCGACCTGGCTTGCCACGTGTCACATTGAGTACTGTCTGATCAACACGTAGGTTCGAGGTAGCCATAGAATTACGAACCTGTCACTACTCCGTATGGGTTCATTGTCGTGAACGCGTTTGTGTTTTGTTTTAAAAATGTAGGCCACGTCTGTTAGTCACCGGTTCCATACTTTTTACCAAACCAAAAGTGAAAATTAATGTTTATCTCTTTGACTCTTTATAAATCTCTTGAAGACTCAGCCCTTAGCATTAAGGCCATCAAACACAGAAAAGTCGCGCAAAAACATTTGCAAAAGCGAGGGTAGTTCACAAAATACGTTGCCATTAGCAACAGAAATGGCGGCCATGTCAAGTGGCCACTAGGGAACGCAAAATGTGGAACTAATGAGCACTCGCTCAGATGATACTGTTAAAAATTTAAAATAACGCATTGCTCTTTGCTACACTAAGGTAAGGAAACATTGGGACGTAAAAAGAATGATAACTAGCTGCCGTTCTTCCCGTCATGTAGGAGGTTACTAAGGGACTAGGGATAAATGGAATCAATTGGGCAATGGGTAGGCAACTTGTCACTAATGTTCGATGCAACATCACAACCCTAATATCTGCTAAAAAGTGACCTAAGAATCTCCGAGGTTCTGACCACACCTAAAAGGATTGAAGGACACGTTTGTATGTGTGTGTATCAATGCTGTGTTTGATGCGGTATAAGCAATAGACAGTGCCTGTATAGAGAGACTTGAAATACTAACTGTCGCTTTTGGTGTTTATCTAGTGATACATGGAATTTCAGTGAGCTTTATATGATAGTGATGATGGCAGTGACTATATATATATCTTCACATCTACTTCTCTAACGGGATAGGTAGAGGCTATCAATCGCCACCTTAACCAATCCTAACTAATCTCTTTTGCTTCACTCACTCCCAATTGGTGGTAGTGACACAATTCTTTAAATACCTACAAAGTTAAAAGATTGAAAAGATTACATGGGTGCTGCTATGTGGTATTGCCTATAGTGTATTGCCTGCTATGCTTATTAATATCTATACAGTGAAAGGGTGCTGCCTCAATATACGATGCAGCTAGGCTGTTACGTAGGGGCCGGTCTATTAAGACATATGACAGTCAGATAGACGCTATTAAACATATTAAACACTTAATCACAAATTTTACCAATAAGGTCATGTGTATCACTACATAGTATAAAACAAAGTCGCTTTCTTTGTCCCTTTGTATGCTTAAATCTTTGAAACTACGCAACGTATTTTGATGTGGTTTTTTTTAATAGCTAGAGTGATTTAAGAGGAAGGTTTATATGTATAATAACATCCATTAAATAGTGGAGTAGGTTATATATTTTATACCCGTGCAAAGCCGGAGCGGGTAGCTAGTGTATGATAAAACAAATTCAATTCACGTTTTTAAATTCCTACATATTCGCGTGTCACGTACTGATGTTGAGATTGCCTTGTTGGCTCCACAATACGATTCATAACCTAAAACGTCATTCCACGAATCCCATTAACTCCATATAGATTAATATTTTAGCTCTTAAGGTGTATGCACAATGTTTTAATTCTAGAAAATCTTCATACATACATACAAATCACTCCTGATTCCCTGTAGAGGGGTAGGAAGAGATCACGGATCCCCATTTGTCCCGATCCTGACAGACCACTTTCGCTTCATTGACACTCGGCGGTTATAGGTACTCCTAACGTCACCTTTTTTCAATATAGCGTCTATCTGACTGTCATATGTCTTATTGGGACTGCCCCTACGTAACCACTTAAAAGATCTCTCATCTGTTTCTTGAGGTAGTAGACTTAAGTGTGTAAGAATTGAGTGAGGGAATAAGGGTAAATAGAATTGATTGGGCAATGGGTTAGAAGCCTGACCTATACGATATTCCAAATGACAACACAACCTTAATAATAATGCTAAAGAGTAACCTAGAAGATATTATATCTCCAAAATGCTGACCACCTCGAAAGGGATTAAAGGACGTGAATGTATATGTTAAAACAGACATTTAGCATTCCATTATTATCCTAGACTAGCCTAAGACTTTCTTCAACTTTCTTCAATCTAATCCCAGATCTTTAGGGAACCTTAATAATTTAATCACATTATGTACACACCCTTACTTAGGCGATTCGAGCATGAAATATTAAAGTGAGATTGCCACTGGATATTCGACCTAGTTCGCTTGAGTGCAGAATTCATTTTCGTCTGCCTCACTGGGTTTTGGCCATCGGAATTTAGGTTCCAATTAGGTTTCAAGCTAAGGATTAAATATCTGGGCTATAAATATCGTAATAGTCTTTATTATTATTGATATTAAGGTTATTATTACGCTGTTTTTCTAAGACGCTTAAGATGTTTTGTAGTTTTGTATTTACAAATGTTTAGGTAATTTGAAGGATTTTCTTG
The DNA here is from genome assembly GCA_030578115.1 of Leucoptera coffeella. Lineage (NCBI taxonomy): Eukaryota > Metazoa > Arthropoda > Insecta > Lepidoptera > Lyonetiidae > Leucoptera > Leucoptera coffeella. Next base: position 206,750 of record JAMBLF010000283.1, on the reverse strand, counting down.
AAGTTTATAAGTTTTTATATTTGTTTCTTACAATAACATACGTATACTCGTATTAAGAAGAAATAAAATATTATAATAAATGTGATTTAATAATAAAATATTTTTCTGGGTTCTCAAAGTGTGAAATCTGCCTAGTCTTCAAAATATGCAATATTCAGCGCCTTTACATGGCTAAATGAAACACCTTTTTGTTATATACTGACTAAATATCAATGTTACCATAGACTACTCCGCAGTTGCAGAAACGGGCACAGTAACCTCTGATTACACCCTAAGTTACAATAATACAAAAATCCATATATATTATATACATACCCTTCCATAGTAAAACTCACGACCGATCCCTTTCGGGGTATACAGAACCTCTGATCCATATAACCTTTTTCACTATTAGCCTATTTTTTTAATACTAACAAATACCTTTATTTCCAGCATACCTAGACCCCTACGTGGTACCTTCAAGCCTGGAACAGCTGTTGGTAGCCAGTGACGTGGTAGGCAACATCCGGTTTGCTCATCCCACCCTCTACGTCTTTCCGGGTGGACAGGGCGATGCGGCCCTCTTCGGGATCAATGGATTTAATATGCTTGGTAAGTACTTATTATATTATCTGTGATATAACTACCGGGCTTCCATCAATGTGAAATAATTGATGCAGATCTTTTACTAGACATTTTGCTCCTAGTCGCTCGAAAGAAAAGACAAACGCGTTCACGACCATTAACCCTTGCGGGGAAGTCAGAGGTTCAGGTGTCTATCTCCGCAATGCCAAGGTAGTTATTCTATGGCTACCTCGAACCCACGTGTTGACCAGATAGTCAGTACTCAATGTGACAGGTGGTAAGCCATATCGCCATTTACAAGGGCTAATTATTACGTGTTCGGGGAACAGGTAGGTTTCCTCAAGATTTTTTCCCTCTGTAGCATTTGACGCATATCGTAAATGTATTTTTTTTTTGGTTAGTAAAGTTTTTGAGATATGATTGAATTTGTAATGCTACTAGTTTAAGTGACTAGTTAAATATTTCAGGTGTAGCAATGAAATAATATAAAATTTATCTCACATCTGATGGATTAAAGGATCTGAAATACATTCCATCTAATTTACTCTATAACAAAAATTCAATGTATTTTATCACATTCAATTGAACAATATTTCTTCGGCGATATGAATCTTTCAATAACTCTGCTTGGTACTCGAAATAGTCAATAGTCAGTGCCTCTACTCTGTATAACGTTACAAACCACAACCTCCCAAATGATGACTGTACCTTACCAAATCAAATGTTTGGAATATTGGTAATATTGTTTTTAAAAGCATATCTATTAATTCAAGTGATCTGTCAGGATCGGGACAAATAGGGGTCCGTGATCTCTTCTTACCCCTCTACAGGGAATCAGGCGTGATGTGTATGTATGTATTGATTTACCGAGTATGCCACTAAAACCTCTTAAACAATGCCACTGAAATAGTAGGTATATGCTTTTATTGGTTACAAGTCAGTCAGAATTCAACACCCAACTTTTCTCATACAATCTGCATTACATAAGACGCCTATTGCCAGCCTAAACATAAATATGCCCCAAACCGTAGGCCTCGCAATTTCGGTTCCCTCCTATAACTTAGTCTGACAATTGTCCGTAGGCGGGCAATTTTTCCTAAATGTTGGCAACACTCCAAATGCTGTAGGCAACGGAAATCACGAATTATGATCGCCTTTCGCTAGTGGTTCGCCAACATCATAGAGAAGAGTTATTGGTTATGAGGTAGACAGTATTTAGGGGTTATTACCAACGCCTACTATACGTATAGTAGTATTATATAGTTTTTATAGTATGATTTTAAAATAGTTCGTACGAGAAAATGCATCTAAAACCATAAGAATTTAAACTTGTTGTTACAAAATATAATTTTTATTTAGTTCATACGAGAAAAACGCATCGAAAGTAATATTTTAAACATGTTAGAAAAAGAAATACATTCATCAATGTACGTTTTGAATCTCTTTCGGTGTGAACAGAACTTCGAATGCATTAAATTTCCTAGGTCAGTTCAAAGAGTTATCATGACAATGTTAACGACAAATTTTGCTGACAGGATGGATGGTAACCCCTTAAACAGCTTCGTTGACTCCTGACACCAAAGTCACCTTTTCCGACATGTCATAATCTTCTATACGTAACATACATCCGTACTAACATACATATATTATCGCCTCTACGTCACCAACTAGATAGACAGAGACTATCATTCGCTTCCTGGAACGATTCTGACAAATCTCTCTTGCTTCACTCACACCCATTAACCTTCTCATACATGCTCTTCTGTTCTTCACACTACATAAGTATCTGTAAGTTATCTTTTAGGATAAAGGACCATATTGTTAATTTTCCTGTTCAATGGACTGAATTCCATCCTTGTTAGGGTTCTAATCCCAAATACAATTTGAAATATACCTACATACACAATCTACACAAGACTTTTTGAAGATCGATTAATCGTGAGTTTCCGGGTTCGATTCCCGGTGGAGGAAGAGTTAAGAACTACGCTTTTCTTTTATTTTCCAGTCTGGTTCTTGATTATATTCACTATATATGCATTTATCTATATAAAAGTATATGTATATTTCTTAAATATACGTTGACTAGTACCCTTAACACAAGTCTTAAATGAACTTACCAAGGGGCTAGTTCAATTGGTGTAATAGTGTTCCAAGTAATATAATTAATTCCTATAGTAAATTAACCTCAAGAAAGATATTCTATATAAGAGTTGTGTTGTTAGTACTATTTGATGCAAAAACTATCCCGTGCTAGTCTGGGACGTAAAAAGATTGGTATACAGCGACCGTTCGTTCCAGAATGTTGTGGGAATGAATCGCATAGTAGTAAATTGAATTAATTAGCCAATGGGTTAGTAACCACTCATCAAGAACCCATATAACACGAGATTTCTAAAATTCATAACAAAAGTGACCTAGGTGATATAATCGTGCCTCTGAGGTTAGTAATATATACATTAAATGCTACCTTACAACTGAACTAGGCCCTATTTCCACTAAAGATTTTGCTAAATATAATTTCTATATCACTTAATTAATAGTATCAAGTTAGGTGTGCATCTGGATTGAGGGCCCATTTTTCAAATATTGGACAATCGAAATGAAACTCACAGGGCATTTAGTAAAGAATTAGTAAAAACTATAGCATCTATTCATAAATTTCTTAAACTTGAAAAAAAACAGTTATTGTCAAAAAACTGTGGCCCTCAATCCAGATGCCAGCATTTTCTAGATCTCAGAAAGTACGAATCCTGGGATAATGCTGTTTATTCGAGGATTTAGTAAAGAATTTCTTAAATAAATTAAGAAAATCTCAAATCTCAAAAATGCGTTAAATATAGGTTTAGGGCGATTTTGCTATGGCCCTCAGTTCAGAGATCGCAGACTTTTGGAATCATCAAAAAATGAACATTTCTATACAAAAAGACTAATGTAACTTATATTATCTTGAAGCTCAATGGCTCAATGAATTAGTAATGAAAAAATAACGATGAAAAAGCGAATAGTTTAAGAGAAAATGAAATTTGAATTTTCATCTGACGTACAAACTGAGAGCCCTAAACTTTCGGCGATATTGACTAAACTAAGCCATCTACACTAGCGTACATAAGGATGACTAATTTTACTAATTTTTTACTAAATCCGTGCAATATTTACATGCCCCTAAATATCACACTTTAAGAGGAAAATGATTTTGATTATTTATATAGGAGAAAATTCTGTAGGGTGACTATGTTATGTGTAAATATAAAAAAGTATTCGACGTCCCGAACCAAATACAAAGATACATATGAACCAAAGTAGCTAGGATTGGAGGTTAAATTGCCTACGCAAAGTCATCAAACACTTATCTATGGTGGAGATAGTGACCAGTCCGTTTGAAAGTAGAATCAGTGTGTCAATCGTCTATTTATTCATGTATCCTTTGAAAGTCAATATGAAAACTTGAAATATTGTGTTCTGTAATGTGTCAATTACAACCCTAATATTTATGTATGCTTAAAATTGACTTATGACATATTATCGTGTCTTTGAGGGTATGTACGAGGTATATGACGATTATGTGACGGCTTTATTTGTTGCGTAAAAATAAATAGAAATGTTATTAATGAAATATAAACATAGATCATTAGCACTTTATTGACAATAACCACATTCAAAGATATTAGCTACAATACAACACACAATCTGTAACGCCGCAGAAACCGGAATCACCAAATAAATTAAAAGTAAACTATATAAAAGTATACAGATAGAACAAACACTTTCGTGACTTTAATCTTTGCAGGGTTTTCAGGTTCGAGTAATCATCTTTACAATTGCGGAGCACAAGTTATACAATCACAATACAACACAAACAATCAAATAGAAAATTTAATATCCATAATAGTACATGTTCCAGGCTTTGAAATTCGTACTCATTGATACAGAATCAATCCATCAATGAATGAGCTACGTCGAATTTACAGAAAGGTTGAAATATAAAATACAATATTATTTCTTGTAACTAGTCTGAAGTGATAAAAACAATAATTATTTACAAATTTTATGGCCTGATATTCACACAATATCACACAATGAATAAATGAAAAAAAAAAGATATTCACGCAATGCAGCGTCAATTTCTAAATGGTTAAAACAATGGGTTAAATGTGTAGGTCACGTGCCCTACGAGTCATTACTGACGGTTCGCCGGCTTTTTTTATCGGCTGTTACCGTAGTATAAAAGAATATATTCATCACTTATTGGGTGTGTTGTAAAAACAAACGACATCTTCACCTACTACATTGATTAGGCTTGATAAAAGTCACTTTATAAAAACACTTTATAAGTTATCCTGTTTCAAAGATGATATAGAAAATCATATAAAACATTTTTATATATGTTGCATATTACTAAGTTGTAAAACAAATAATTGAGAATATTGTGAACATATGTTTAGAGCAATATAACGACAATGCCACGGAGGTCGTCAAATAAATTGCATTTATACCCAGCCCCTCAGTCAACATTCTTTTTTCGTCCCTGCTAGCATGGGATATTTAGGCGTAATAAATCCCCAATTATCCATCTGTGCTACAATATACTACAAGAACACGTCAAATACTTGCATAATTACATATTTTATTTACACATAACATAGTCACCCTACAGAATTTTCTCCTATATAAATAATCAAAATCATTTTCCTCTTAAAGTGTGATATTTAGGGGCATGTAAATATTGCACGGATTTAGTAAAAAAATAGTAAAATTAGTCATCCTTATGTACGCTAGTGTAGATGGCTTAGTTTAGTCAATATCGCCGAAAGTTTAGGGCTCTCAGTTTGTACGTCAGATGAAAATTCAAATTTCATTTTCTCTTAAACTATTCGCTTTTTCATCGTTATTTTTTCATTACTAATTCATTGAGCCATTGAGCTTCAAGATAATATAAGTTACATTAGTCTTTTTGTATAGAAATGTTCATTTTTTGATGATTCCAAAAGTCAGCGATCTCTGAACTGAGGGCCATAGCAAAATCGCCCTAAACCTATATTTAATGCATTTTTGAGATTTTCTTAATTTATTTAAGAAATTCTTTACTAAATCCTCGAATAAACAGCATTATCCCAGGATTCGTACTTTCTGAGATCTAGAAAATGCTGGCATCTGGATTGAGGGCCACAGTTTTTTGACAATAACTGTTTTGTTTCAAGTTTAAGAAATTTAAGAATAGATGCTATAGTTTTTACTAATTCTTTACTAAATGCCCTGTGAGTTTCATTTCGATTGTCCAATATTTGAAAAATGGGCCCTCAATCCAGATGCACACTCAAGTTAGTAGTGAATTAACAAGTGTCAAATTTCACCTATGAAGACAGCAAAAATATTGCAAATTTCGTCTTAAAAATAAAGAATATTGAATAACGATTTTCGCTTTAAAAATAAAAAATATTGTGCTAAAACGCATTTGTAGAATTGGGCCCCTGGTTTTGAGCTATAGACCGAAATAGCGTTAATGATGGTTACCCAAGCTTGTGACTACCCTGAAAGGTTTAATAGTCGTAAAGTAAATAGCTGAATTCATAAGGTTCTCTTTTAAGTATTTGTAGAAGTACCTAATGCGACGAAAGCTAAGTGTGTTAAGTGAAATATTTCATTCTAAGCGTTATTAATGAAAGTCCCTGACTCATGAGACATTAATATAGAGCCTTAATAAGGCTGTAGTCACAGTGAAGATGTTTACAACTATATTGAACTATATTGTCATGTCAGGTTGTACTAAAATACACGACATATATTAATGTTCTTAGTTTTCAAAGAGCTTAGTTTTAATCATTATTATTATTATTTCATAATATATAATAAAAACATAGAAGAACGTGCAATAGATAGAGTTCAAAAGTATTACGATATAGACAGACAAAAAGATAATTTTATAGATAAGCAGATACTATCGATCGCCACCTGGAACGATCCTGACAAATCTCTCTTGCTTCACTCACACCCAATAACCTTCTCATACATGCTCTTCTGTTCTCGTACTCCCGCCTTGACAATAAAGTTCATAAGTAACTAGTCCATCACTCAATATATTCCATTACCAATTAACAACATAAAGTAAAACAATCGTTCCTAGTATGTGAACCGCCTTATTCTATTGAGTTGATCCCAGCCAAGTCTGAGCTGTTGAAAGACTGGCTGCCTTCCAACCTATACGTTAAGCCTGTAGAGGCTCACACCCTTGTGCGAAGGCCAATAGCTTCTTTGTTCTAACATGTGTAACAGTGCTGGTTTGGGATTTTAAGAATGTAACTAGCTGTGTTGTTAAAAGGTTCATGTTGGATGGGGTTTTTGTAGGTAATTTTGATGTATGAAACTTTTAGTAATATTATTATGCGTACTTATTAAATGCAATGTGTAATAGTGGAATAGCGGGTTAGAATGGTTAAATGACCTAGAAGATGTCTGCGAGGTTCTGTACACTCTGAAAGAGATCCAAGGAAATGATTGATTATATTTATGTATCTATATGAATCCGTCATAGTAATTTAATGTACACATTATCTGCAGAGTTTCTCAGCATTTCTTCTCTGCAGAGATTTTTCTTTACGAAGTGACACTAGTTTCATTAATCTAATTTGATTTATTTTAAGAATTTGTTTATAATAATGACATATTTTTTATAAAATTTATGATCCTTATGTTGAATAAAAAGATTTTCAATTTATTTCAGTTACTATAGTTGAATGATCAGATATTTTGTCCTACTTATATCTCACTCGCGTTTAGCATAACTATCGGGGTCTTCATAACTAAACTTTAATATGAACTAGTTATAGATTGATATTCCATCACCCAATAAACTCAATTTACTCTTAGAAGAAAGACTTATAATTACCCTTTTCTTTACATCCCAGTATACTACGGATCCATACTAAACTCCCAGATTTATCAGTCTAAATTCTCACTCGTGTTTGATCCCAACTTCATTGTGAACTTAGACCCAATTAAGTGCCTCTCCGCTCCCGTGCTAATGGCATTTGCACTGCACTACATTCAGTCGCTTAGCTCGGGAATGGTACTGTGAAGGATTGGTAACCGTTAATTGTACTATTGAAGGGATTTGGAGTTAGGTTTTGGGTTTTTAGTGTCTTGAATTTGTCTTTCAATGACTGACTTAATCTTAAGATTGTATGACTTATTAAAAAAATAAATTAATAAAATTTAATTATAGAATAGAATATAAAAACTTTTATTAACAGATACACACATATGGACAGTTTTTATGGTATTTAGAAATGGATAGGTTAGTTGGTTTATCGTCTATAGATTCTTTAGAAAACATTTGTGTTTTTTATTTTTCTACTAAATAAGAATAAAATGACATGATAGCTGCCTTTGAAACCTTAATTAAAACCTTAGGTGACATAATCGTAATTTGAAACACATTTTCTTCTTATTTACATTTGGTGCAAAAATATAACACAATCGTAAATTTGGCATTGTATTTTGGCTTGTAGTAGATTAAATAATTTAACGCCATCTCTTAAACAAACGTTGAACTTTTAGAAACAAGACATTTATTTTTTATAAACAATTTCAAATTGAGCTGCCATTTGCAACTTTCGTGAAACATAATGCGAGCTAAAATGAACTTTCTGAATACAGAATAAGAGTTGCTTGTTGTTTGACTCCTGGGAGTTTCGTTTCAAACGAGATGGTGCCAAAACTTTACCTGACTGTTGCAAAGGTAAAAGGTTAAATACTAAAAGGTACTCTTAGGGCAGTCGGGGACTTCAAGAGAAAATTTCCTGATGTCATTTTTCAAACTTACTTCAAAAGTAATTAAGCGATCTCTGCCTACCCTTTACAGGGAATCAGGCGTGATGTGTTTGTTTGTATAGAAATTATTTCTGTCTTAGAGAGATTTTTAATGTGTGTTTGTAGTGTACATATTATCACGAGAACATGATGTGAGCCTGGACGAACCGATAAAGACAAAATCGCAACTTTTGATAAAAGACAAAAAACTATTTGTTACGAATTTAAGACATGGATTTTTGTTTGAACGATACATACTTATCGGAAAAAGCTATTTTCGTATTCTTTTGAGATATCATAAAACGGTTTTCACAGGCATGATAGGCGTAGCAAGAAAGCTTTAATAGTAAAAAAGATCATTTTTCTTAAAATAATGTTTAACGGTTTTTATATAATGCATGAACGGATATTATGTGTTACCGATATGTTAGTATTAGTATTCCTTAGAATCTAACTTCTGATGATTACTACTAAGATTCTGGCTTTACTGTTTGTGAACAGAGTCTATACATACATACACAACACGCCTGATTCCCTCTAGAGGGGTAGGCAGGGATCACGGATCCCCATCTGTCCCGATCCTGACAATCCATTTTCGCTTCATTGACACTCATACACCTTCTCATACACACTTATATACATAGAGTCTATCTAGTATAAAAATAATGTTCCTAACTCTAAGAAGTTCAATTTGTGTATTTAAGACTAGTTCTTTTAATCACCTTTAAAAGTATTTTGAATTGAGTGCATAAATAGGTCACTTTGAAAAGAGTTTTGTGTTCAATTTATCTATCCGTTGATCTGTGATAACGCTGCATATGTTTGTTAAATTCATTCTGTTCATTGCATCGAATAATTGTATAAAGCATCTCTTTATCTCCTTTTTCTCTGTGAAAATCGATGCAACGTTTCATTGTACTATTTGTTTAATTGTGGATTTTAATCTACATTAAACCTTTATTTTGACCATACAGTCAACGCTCTGATGTAAATATTCGTGTTTATAAAACCTTAGTAAAAGCCTTAATATGAAGGTCATCAGTTGGAATTATAGGACTCTAAAAAGAAAGGTTTGATGTCCATTGGTGCAAGTAACAAATAGATAGTTTACAAGAACTTTTTTCATATATTTATTAGAAACAAAGATAGAAAAAGTAATATATGTTATCGAAGCAAAAGTATCCAGTCTTTTCAAAACTATTTTATTTACCATATGAGACTGGGTCGTATCACGATATATTAAATAAAGATTTAGATACCTTTATATCACCCGACGTTTCGACCCAGTTGCATAGGCCATGGTCGCGGGAAGACTATACAACTGGGTCGAAACGTCTAATTCTAATTAAATATCTTTATTTAATTTATCGTGATACGACCCGGTCTCACATAGTAAATAAAATGAGTACAAATCACGAGTACATAAAAATATCTAACTAATATAGTAGTATATAGTACATAAAAATAATAAAATATCTGAGCAATGAAGTGTTTTATCTTCATTTTACGGGACATTTATGAATAATTTATTATATGGACATGTTATGCGGATGAATGATAGCAGATTGACAAAAGGAATATATATGAGTGAAGTGAAAGGGCGGTTACGTAGGAGCCGGCCCAATAAGACATATAACAATCAGATAGACGTTATATTGAAAAAGGGTGATGTTAGGAGTACCTATAACGAATGTGTATGAGAAGATGTATGAGTGTCAATGAAGCGAAAGTGGTCTGTCAGGATCGGATCAAATGGGGATCCGTGATCTCTGCCTACCCCTCTACAGGGAATCAGACGTGATGCGTATGTATGTTATAGCACCTAAGGCAGCTGTTTCATTATGTTAAGTCCCAAAAGTCAGATTCATCTTTTAAGAGCGACACGGCTTGTCTCTTAACATTTTCATTAAATGGATTTCATCTGTTCAACAGAGAAAGGTGTGTTGAATGCTTTCATGAAACTTTTAATGAGACTCTTGACTTTAAAGGTTACATGCACGTCACATTTCGAACAATATTACGTCAAAAGCTTGTCAAAAAGTTACCTTTCGTTCCAAGTTAAATGCTATATAAGTATTTATCCATCTATATTAAGTAAATATTTGTTAAACGTTTACTAGTACCCTTAACACAATTCTTGAATGTACTAAAAAGGCTAGTTCAATTGGTGTTATGATGTCCTTCTATATTATTATTATATTACATACATACATATGACGATTTACCGTCATTGACTTTTACCTGTTCCCAGGATTTTTTTCTCACAATGTTATTCCTTACTCTAGGCGCTACATCATGCAAAATGTTGTTTTTGTCGCAAAAATGTACTTGTGTATATGATTAGAAAACTTTATAATTCATGCATATATGTTCACGTCCTTCAATCCCTTTCGGGTTGAACAGAATCTTAGAAAAAAGAACACAGAATAGAATTTGGCGTAACTAAGTTGTTTCGGGCTTGACTCTGTATCAATGGGTACAGGGTGCAAATCCCAGTTGAGCATGTATTAATCTATATACATTTTCGTGATAAAAATACATTTGGGAAATGCGTCGAATACTACGTTAAATATCAATAATATAAGGTAAAACATCGTGAGGAAACCTACCTGTACCCCGAACAGGTAATAGTTAGTGCTTATAAATGGTAACATGGCTTATGACCTATCACATTGATTGCTGACTGGTCAACTCGTGGGTTCGAGGTGCCCATATAATTACTACCTCCGCGGAGAAGGAAACCTGAACCTTTGACTACCCCACAAGGGTTAAAGGCCGTGAAAGCGTTTATTATTGTTTTTTTGTCCATTACTATATTGAGGTCGTGACGACATATGGAACAACGGTGACAGGTTGCTAGCCAATTATTTAATTAGATTCGATAAAACTTTTCCCTTAGTCGCCTCCGATGGCATGACGACTTTATAAAAAAATCACATTCCAATATTGTCGTATTAGAGCCTCTCTGTAAAGACACTATTCTCATAGATAAATAATACACGAAGAAAATAATTAAAGCACTGAATTTAACATTAAACAGTAAAGGCAAAGCAAGAGACAAGCCATGTTGCTCTTAAAAGACGAATCTGACTTTTGGGACTTAATATAATGAAGCCTGCCTTAGGTTACATGCATACATATACTCGTACATCATGCCTAATTCTCTGTAGAGGGTTAGATAGAGATCACGGATACCTATGTCCCGATTCTTACAGATCACTTTCGCTTCATTTTTGTGTGTATTTTCATATTATTTAATCACTACATAGTATAAAACAAAGTCGCTTTCTCTGTCCCTATGTCCCTTTGTATGCTTAAATCTTTGAAATTACGCAACGGATTTTGATGCGGTTTTTTTTAATAGATAGAGTGATTCAAGAGGAAGGTTTATGTGTATTCACTAGTATTCTTATAAGCTCTAGCGTATAAATAAACCTTGCCTTTACAGTGGACGGTGGTTTCTCTCGGAAGGCGTGTTGGTGGGACTTCGCTCGCCACCTGGACCGTTTGGACGCCGTCCTGTTCACGCGCCTCAACAACTGCTCCGTGGCTGGCATGGCTGCCGTGCTCAAGCGGAAGGCCCACGCGCACGTCTACCCGCAAATCGGACATTTCTTCTGTAACTTAGAGGTAATCATAATATGTATGCGTTCACGACCATTAACCCTTGCGGGGTAGTTAGAGGTTCATGTGTCCATCTCTGCAATGGCGAAGGTAGTAACAGAGGTTAATAGCATTTTTTTAATATATTTGTGTGTGTATATTACGTTTGTACAACTGGCTTGGCGAATGCACGTAACCCTCATGGTTCTAGCGTAAGATCAGCGCAGTGATTGTACTTTAATCATTGTATATATGCTGAGCTGGGACCATTTTCACTGGGCAATGACATGCACATGTAGGATTTAATGATTTACTTATAAACTCTTTTTCTCTTTCTCTTTTTTTAATTTCCTGTATGTGTATGTTAATGTGTTTTTGTGAATAAAGGTTATTATTATTATTATTAATTCTATGGCCACATCGAACCCACGTGTTAGCCAGATAGTTAGTACTCAATGTGACAGGTGGTAAGTCATGTCATCATTTACAAGCACTAACTATTACCTGTTCTGGGAACAGGTAGGTTTCCTCACTATGTTTTTCCCTCACCGTAGTATTCGACGCATTTCGTAAATGTATTTTTATTACGAAATGTATTTTAGAGGTAGTATTAATATTATATGTATTTCATCACTAGTATAAAACAAAGTCGCTTTCTCTGTCCCTACGTCCCTTTGTATGCTTAAATATTTGAAACTACGCAACGGATTTTGATGCGGTTCTTTTAATAGATAGAGTGATTCAAGAGGAAGGTTTATATGTATAATAACATCCATTAAATAGTGGAGTAGGCTAAATATTTTATACTCGTGCAAAGCCGGAACGGGTCACTAGTTATAGATATTCCTTTCTTCAGTCTTATTTCCACACCACGGTGTTTTTTGGTAATTTTTGGCATGTTGAGACAAGTAAAAAGCTATATATGGAAATAAAAAAAATGATACATATTATTACATAGTTTTTAGAGATTCGCTATTTATACTCATGATTAATAACGAACGGGACTTATCGCGTAAGTTTTTATATGATAAAATTACCTTTATTAACCCTTAATAAAATTAATAAAGGTAATTTTATTATATAAAACTGACTGCGATAAGTCCCGTTAGTTATTAATCATAATATTACATATACTAAATACGTATATTTTTTAATACATACTTAAACATATAAAGTCTATGTATGTATGTACTTGTTAGGCGCCATACTGACAGGTACTCGTAACCTTGCGAAGGTTTGTAAGGCGATCTTTCACAGCTCATTGATCACCATGCTTACTGAGTTCTTTAGGGTGTCACGTTCAATGCTTAACGAAATTAAATACTTAAAATATTTGAAACTTTTCGTTCGATAAAAGATATTAAGCAACGCTTGCTGTGTTAAGTGGATGGGTGACCGTGTTTTGTTTTCGGTGAGGGAATAACCTACCCTTTGCACAAAGTAATTATGAGTGTATAGTCAGTAATGATGCTTGTAAAGCCCTTATCATATATAGTACAAATTGGAGTAAATTTGAGTTTCGAGAGATCAGAGAGTTTAGTAGTGACGACGTTGTAACCGAAAATTTTAATTATATATTAAAGTATCTTTGTAAGATTGGCAAGAAAAATACATTAATTCCGTTCTTTATTTCCTTCAAGTTACATTGTATTTAAATCCTTTTTCGTATGTTTTGACAACCCTATACAAAGTACAGAAGCATAGCGTACTAAGTATCGGTTTCGAAGTTACAGTAGATCGCAACCCGCTATTCGTAGAGCACGCGAGTCTCGTAACATACGTTACTATTCATTGACGATACAATTTTGCGTAAGTTTTTACATTTTAACAAGCAAATTGTTAGTAATTTTGGTTTCGTGATGAAAACACACTTATTAACCAATCAATGCAATTCAGCAATCATTCGAAATACATACAATTTACGACCCTTAACCTTTGCGATATAAACAGTCTTTCACGTACCAATTTACACCAAACCAACGTAGTTTAATATCGCCACTTCAAGCCAATATTTTACCACTTTGCTACCAACCCACCTGACAGACGGATTTCCATAACACTCAGTAAAACCCTGACTATCTTAAAGTTAAGCAGTTTTCCTCAAAATGAACAACATTTTCCCTCACCTAATACGTATATTCCCGAGTTTTATTATACTATATTACCTAACTGTTGTAATACCAAATAACACAGGAAGGTATTAAAATATTATGGCTGTAATTTGTGTGTATGAGGTGAGTCGCGTTAACGAAGCGGCATCAGGAAAAGCAGCGATTTGTCATCTCTGCCGATCCTTTTGTTGTAAGAAATGCATGTTTTGTAGGTATTCACTTTCATGTTCTAATATCAAACAACATTGGATTTTAATGGCACCACTGATTGTTACACAACACTGAATTTGCAACCACATTAACACTCACCCTTCGTTTCTAATATTCCAGGAACGTCGCGCGCTAGTAAGTCCAGATGGTGACAAAGACGCAGATCCCCTGCTAGTCTCCCTGCTTCAGGAAGGGGCTGACATGATGGCTGACCTTCGCCACATCAACCTGAAGCCGCAGCACTGCTACAGAGGCACTGAACCTATCAACTTGTATCACAAGGTTGGACATGGTAAGAGTTTGCTTGTGGCATATGGATGTTTAGATGCTTGATATTGCATGTTAGCTGTTGTATCTACAAAGGTTTTCCATTGCATCAGACAGAGATCGTGCAAAGAAAATGTATAAAATATAGCAGAATGATGGAAGTTATGATATATACAAACAATCTATATTCGTCTATAGTCGTCTATATCTATAGTCTCAGACTTATTTCCATATCTTGAGATGTTTACATAAAAGTTACATTAACGAAAAATTTAATGAAAGGATAACTGTTTTCTAAGTTGGCGTACTACAGGAATTACCAATATTAGGTTATGCCCAGGAAAATATGAATATATAGGACCTACATATTTTAGTAGTTAATCCAAAACATTAAACGTTTGTAACTAGTATAAAAATACTTACTACGATGCCTTGTATTTTTCAGGGACCCTGGATATGTACGTGCTTAATCCGTCAAAAGATTCCAAATACGTTCGAGAATTCTTGAAGAAATGGCACAGCAGCGAGCAGAATCTATTTGAAGGCGCCAACATATCCGGGCAGTTCAATTTCCCAGTTCCCAACTTGGTTTCAATATGCGCACTGCTAGTGTGGAGACCTGCCAATCCAGACGATGCCATCACTAGAATAATGTTCCCTGGCTCGACCCCACAACACAAGATATTCGAAGGGCTAGAAAAGCTTAGTCATTTAGAGTTCCTACAACACCCTACCTGTACGAGTCGCCAAATAACGCCAGCGCCCATAGCAGCACCGACCACTACGGCGTCGAGTTACAGTTCCAAAAAAGTGATAAGACAAAGTCAAACTAAAGTCACCAAAGAAAAGGTGACGGCGGAAAGAAAAGAGGTGATCCCGGACCAAACGACTGAAGTAGTACCTGAAAAAGATAAATATGAGAAATCGAAAGACGTCACTGATCACTCAAACATGATCGATAATAAACTGATCAGTGAGATAGCAGAACATGAAAACAAAAAGATTGAGTCCGTTCTGCAGGAAATATCTGGTGATAATAAACTTCAAACTGTAAGCTCTCTGCAAGAAAGAGTTGCAAAACAGAAAGATATTAAGTCGAGAAATATTGTTGATAAAAAAATTAAGTCTGATCTTATTGAAGATGCCAAAGACATTTCCTCCAAAAGAATTGACAATGACCTCAAGATGAAAACAGATCTGAAAAAGAAAGCCAAAAGTGAAACGACACAAGTCTCTAGAACAAAGTACCAAAGATCTGTTCCCAAATCCGATAAAAAATTAGGAACTAATACGATAGAAAAGAAGACTGAAACTAAAAAGTCACCTCCAACGACGCCGAAGAAAGTAATGGAAGTCAAAACTTCTACGAAGGAATCTCAAGCAACCGTGAGAGTCAAAATGAAAGCCAGAAAAATAAGTCCCAGTAATACCACCACAAAAAGTACAAAAGAAATCAGCAATCGTAAAATAATAGACAATAAATACAAACAATCTTCGCCTAAAAAAGAAATAACCGTTCAAAAAGTTACAGAGAAAAAGGAAATTAAAAAGAGAGAACCTATATCCCGAAGACCAAGGCCAGTAGCATCCCCAGTTAAAGGTTTGAAAGGAATCAAAAGCCCGACTAAGGCAACCAAATCAAAATCAGAAGTTTCAAAACTTAGAGGTCTACAAAAAGTTAACTATGAAGATCTCCTTAAAGAAGCTAAAAAATCTGATGAAGACACATCAAGATCACTTGATGATATCAAGCTACAGGAACTGGATGAAAAGGAAGAGCAGGAAATCGTGAGGGAAATAGAAGCTGTATTTAACCGGGATAGTGAAGCTGAAGATAAAGTGGAATTCACAGGTAGATCTGATATAGAAAAAATAACTTGCATGATAGAGACCGCTAAGACCGACGCTAACATTGATAGCGAGTTCGAAGACGAGTATCTAATCATCGAAAAAGAAGAAATCGATCACATTCCTCAAGATCCTAGAATAGAAATTGATCCTAATCAAGACGAACACAGCGAACTAAAGCATCATAAAGATGCCGTCGAATCGGAGAAGAAAAAGCCAGATATTGACGATGAAAATTTAGATACACAAATAGATGCGAAAGCATTTATTGCAGAATCTAAGCCTGCTCCGTCTAAAGATACATCTGTGGTCTTAGAAGATAAATGCGAATCTGGCAGTGATAAGAAAACCAGTGATAGCAAGAGTCTTAAATTAAAGGGCTCACTGGATAACATTCTCCAAGAGACGCAACCTGATGAAAAAGTTTCTTCTACATTTGAATCCGGAGCAACAACGACCGCTCCAACTTTGCCTGAAGATGAGAGGATGACTATAGATGACACTAAGGAAGATATTCATAAAAACAACCTTATAGAGCAAACTAGAAAGGCCAAGGACATAATGCCACCTCAAACGTTATTGGGTATAGAGTCATTGACTGTTGAAAAAGACAAAAAAGTAGAGACCCAACCTCAAAAAACACTTGTTCGTGAAATTGTTAAAACACCAGATGAAGTTGCAGATCTCCCTCTGCACGAAGAAGCTGATTATGCTTCATATGAATCCAAAAAAACTCCAACGGACTTTGACGTTTTCAAACGAAAACCAGATGTTGGATTTGTTCACGAAATTAAAGTTCCAACGCATCTACCACTATCAGAGGGTACCAAAACTGAAGATGTCGTGGTGAAAACTGTGGAAATGCCATCTCATGCTGAAGTAGTAACTGTGACTCCAGGCTCAGCTCCTGAATCACCAATGTATCCGGAAACGAAAGATTTCTTGGTCAAGAAAGAGCTAGAAACAGTCTTGGAACATGAAACTGACTTTAATTACCAACCATTTACGGAGAAACTTCGAGAAACTCATATTACTACCTTAGATTCCCCTAAAGACGAAATCATCGTCATAGAATCTAGCCTTCCTGACAAAATACCTTCCATACCAGAGGATATAGAAAAAGAAATCGAAGAAACATTAAATGAAGATAAAAACAAATTAAGTCGAACCACACGAGACTTAACGTCAGCAGTCAAAGATGTAGATATGGTTGCAAAAACAACAGAGGAAAGTGTCAAACAAAAAATTCAAGATCTAGGTATGACAAAGGACACAGCAAGAGAATCGGTCGATCAATTCATTGTTAACAACGCGCAAATATCTCATGAAAATGTGACTAAGGAATCGATATCTTCTCAAAAACTACTAAGTGATTCATTAAGTACTACAAAAACCTTGGAACGGTTAGAAGAAAAGATGCTAGATATGAAAAAGACTGAACAAGACGAGATCCACCATAGCACCACATTGTTAACAGAAGAGTCATCCAAACAGAGTTCTAATGTAAATGGGCTTGCAACAACTACCCTGTTAGAAAATTTAGCAGCACAGAGTCAAACAATACTCTCAGATAAGTCGGATGTGTCAACTCTGAAAGATGAAAATGAAATAAAAGTTGAATCTTCTGTTGCCTTAGACGAACCTCTCCAAGAAACTAAGCAAATTATTTCAGACACTGCCTTAAAAGAACAAGAATTAATTTCCAAAGTTGACATAATGAAAAAGGACCAAATCTTAAAATCAGATTCTGAAATAAAAGATAGAAGCTCTGACACCCTAGACAGGATCCCTAGATTTGGAGAGAGCCCAGCGCCGTCAGAGAAGGCGGTCAGTCCTGCTCCATCAGAGAAAGCTGTGAGTCCTGTTCCTTCTGAAAAGGCTTTGTCAGGAATAGCAGAGAGCCCAGCGCCGTCAGAGAAAGCTGTGAGTCCTGTTCCGTCAGAAAAGGCAGACAGCACAAAGGCTGCGAGTCCTGTTCCTTCTGAAAAGGCTTTATCAGGAAAAGTAGAGAGCCCAGCGCCGTCAGAGAAAGCTGTGAGTCCTGCACCGTCAGAAAAAGCTGTGAGTCCTGTTCCGTCAGAAAAGGCAGACAGCACAAAGGCTGCGAGTCCTGTTCCTTCTGAAAAGGCTTTGTCAGGATTAGGAGAAAGCCCAGCGCCGTCAGAAAAAGCTGTGAGTCCTGTTCCGTCAGAAAAGGCAGACAGCACGAAGGCTGCGAGTCCTGTTCCTTCTGAAAAGGCTTTGTCAGGAAAAGTAGAGAGCCCAGCGCCGTCAGAGAAAGCGGTCAGTCCTGCTCCATCAGAAAAAGCTGTGAGTCCTGTTCCGTCAGAAAAGGCAGACAGCACAAAGGCTGCGAGTCCTGTGCCTTCTGAAAAGGCTTTGTCAGGATTAGGAGAGAGCCCAGCGCCGTCAGAGAAAGCTGTGAGTCCTGCACCGTCAGAAAAGGCAGACAGCACAAAGGCTGCGAGTCCTGTTCCTTCTGAAAAGGCTTTGTCAGGATTAGGAGAAAGCCCAGCGCCGTCAGAAAAAGCTGTGAGTCCTGTTCCGTCAGAAAAGGCAGACAGCACGAAGGCTGCGAGTCCTGTTCCTTCTGAAAAGGCTTTGTCAGGATTAGGAGAAAGCCCAGCGCCGTCAGAAAAAGCTGTGAGTCCTGTTCCGTCAGAAAAGGCAGACAGCACAAAGGCTGCGAGTCCTGTTCCTTCTGAAAAGGCTTTGTCAGGATTAGGAGAAAGCCCAGCGCCGTCAGAAAAAGCTGTGAGTCCTGTTCCGTCAGAAAAGGCAGACAGCACGAAGGCTGCGAGTCCTGTTCCTTCTGAAAAGGCTTTGTCAGGAAAAGTAGAGAGCCCAGCGCCGTCAGAGAAAGCGGTCAGTCCTGCTCCATCAGAAAAAGCTGTGAGTCCTGTTCCGTCAGAAAAGGCAGACAGCACAAAGGCTGCGAGTCCTGTTCCTTCTGAAAAGGCTTTGTCAGGATTAGGAGAGAGCCCAGCGCCGTCAGAGAAAGCTGTGAGTCCTGCACCGTCAGAAAAAGCTGTGAGTCCTGTTCCGTCAGAAAAGGCAGACAGCACGAAGGCTGCGAGTCCTGTACCTTCTGAAAAGGCTTTGTCAGGAAAAGTAGAGAGCCCAGCGCTGTCAGAGAAAGCGGTCAGTCCTGCTCCATCAGAAAAAGCTGTGAGTCCTGTTCCGTCAGAAAAGGCAGACAGCACAAAGGCTGCGAGTCCTGTACCTTCTGAAAAGGCTTTGTCAGGATTAGGAGAGAGCCCAGCACCGTCAGAGAAAGCTGTGAGTCCTGCACCGTCAGAAAAGGCAGACAGCACGAAGGCTGCGAGTCCTGTTCCTTCTGAAAAAGCTTTGTCAGGATCAGGAGAGAGCCCAGCGCCGTCAGAAAAAGCTGTGAGTCCTGTACCGTCAGAAAAGGCCGACAGCACGAAGGCTGCCAGTCCTGTACCTTTGGAAAAAACATTGTTGGACAGAGGTAATACATTAGCGTTTTTTTTTCAAATAACTGTTAATGAACAAACGGATCAGTCCTCTATGTGAGAATTGAGGGCCCAACTTTTTAGGCTTTTACTCCCTTAATTGACTTTCACAAATTCAGATTCCAAGTTGCACAATTGTTTTGGAATGTTCACTAAATCCTAGCAAATTTTCAAAGAGATTGACGAAGTGGCCCTCAATCCTCACAAATACGCAAAAATGCCCATGAGAAGAGCACGCGTCTCTGTAAACCTAGCGTGGGACGCCCGCCGGCAAGGTGGAAAGACGACCTGCGCAGGTTAGCTGGCATCGAATAGATGCGAACGGCCACTGACAAGAAAAAGTGGCATCAGTTGGGTGAGGCCTATATCCATCAGTGGATTCAGACAGGCTGATGATGATGAAATTTAAGAAAAACTTCTGGGAATTTAAGTCCTAACTTTTTAGGCTTTTACTCCCATAATTGACTTTCACAAAATCAGATTCCAAGTTGCACAATTGTTTTGGAATGTTCACTAAATCCTAGGAAATTTTCAAACAGATTAATGGAGTGGCCTTCACACCACAAGCACACATTGCTCAAGTGACAATCAGTCTTTTTGCAAACGTCACCAAGCCAACTCCACTTCAGTGTTAATTCTTTTCATAATGTCAGTCACTTTAGTTCTCTGGTGCATCGTGTCATTTCTGATGCGATCTACCAGAGAAACTCCGAGCATCTTCCGCTCC
This sequence comes from Leucoptera coffeella, assembly GCA_030578115.1. NCBI lineage: Eukaryota > Metazoa > Arthropoda > Insecta > Lepidoptera > Lyonetiidae > Leucoptera > Leucoptera coffeella. Next base: position 186,138 of record JAMBLF010000283.1, on the reverse strand, counting down.
ATTGCACGCTGAGCGACCTTGAATATGTGGGCTAGTCGCGCAGTGATTGTCCCTTGCCAAGTTGTTCCTGCCAAGCTGTATAATTTGGCCTAAATAAGTGTATTGAGAAACAACTTCTACGGGAGTGCCTCCGAGGGCAACCTGTCTCGGGACTACCAAATCATTAAACATGATCATGGTTTTTTCTCAATTCATCCTGAGTCCAATGCGTCGTGAAGCAGCGTTTAATTCCGACAGCATTTCCTCCGAATCTCGCAGCGACTCTGTTCTTCTTAAAATTATGTTTATGGAATTCCTAATATATACGTATATAACGTATAATAATGGCTGACAGACTATTAACAAATTTATCCTTATGACTAATTAGGTATGTAAGATATAAATCCGATCAAAAATGTTAATTATAATTAATATCTATCTTTCAAAGGAGAGAGCCCAGCCCCGTCAGAGAAAGCTGTGAGCCCAGCGCCGTCAGAAAAGGCTGAAAACACGGAGGCTGCAAGTCCAGTTACTTTTGAAAAGGATTTGTCAGGATTAGGAGAGAGCCCAGCGCCGTCAGAGAAGGCGGTCAGTCCTGCTCCATCAGAGAAAGCTGTGAGTCCTGTACCTTCTGAAAAGGCTTTGTCAGGATTAGGAGAGAGCCCAGCGCCGTCAGAAAAGGCGGTCAGTCCTGCTCCATCAGAGAAAGCTGTAAGTCCTGTACCGTCAGAAAAGGCAGAAAGCACGAAGGCTGCGAGTCCTGTACCTTCTGAAAAGGCTTTGTCAGGATTAGGAGAGAGCCCAGCGCCGTCAGAGAAAGCTGTGAGTCCTGCTCCATCAGAAAAAGCTGTGAGTCCTGTACCGTCAGAAAAGGCAGAAAGCACGAAGGCTGCGAGTCCTGTACCTTCTGAAAAGGCTTTGTCAGGATTAGGAGAAAGCCCAGCGCCGTCAGAGAAAGCTGTGAGTCCTGTTCCGTCAGAAAAAGCAGAAAGCACGAAGGCTGCGAGTCCTGTACCTTCTGAAAAGGCTTTGTCAGGATTAGGAGAAAGCCCAGCGCCGTCAGAGAAAGCTGTGAGTCCTGTTCCGTCAGAAAAAGCAGAAAGCACGAAGGCTGCGAGTCCTGTACCTTCTGAAAAGGCTTTGTCAGGATTAGGAGAGAGCCCAGCGCCGTCAGAGAAGGCGGTCAGTCCTGCTCCATCAGAGAAAGCTGTGAGTCCTGTTCCGTCAGAAAAGGCAGAAAGCACGAAGGCTGCCAGTCCTGTACCTTCTGAAAAGGCTTTGTCAGGATTAGGAGAGAGCCCAGCGCCGTCAGAGAAAGCTGTGAGTCCTGTTCCGTCAGAAAAGGCAGAAAGCACGAAGGCTGCGAGTCCTGTACCTTCTGAAAAGGCTTTGTCAGGATTAGGAGAGAGCCCAGCGCCGTCAGAGAAAGCTGTGAGTCCTGTTCCGTCAGAAAAGGCAGAAAGCACGAAGGCTGCGAGTCCTGTACCTTCTGAAAAGGCTTTGTCAGGATTAGGAGAGAGCCCAGCGCCGTCAGAGAAGGCGGTCAGTCCTGCTCCATCAGAGAAAGCTGTGAGTCCTGTTCCGTCAGAACAGGGAGAAAGCACGAAGGCTGCGAGTCCTGTACCTTCTGAAAAGGCTTTGTCAGGATTAGGAGAGAGCCCAGCGCCGTCAGAGAAGGCGGTCAGTCCTGTTCCATCAGAGAAAGCTGCGAGTCCTGTTCCGTCAGAAAAAGCAGAAAGCACGAAGGCTGTGAGTCCTGTTCCTTCTGAAAAGGCTTTGTCAGGATTAGGAGAGAGCCCAACGCCTTTAGAGAAAGCTGTGAGTCCTGTTCCGTCAGAAAAGGCAGAAAGCACGAAGGCTGCCAGTCCTGTTCCTTTGGAAAAAGCATTGTCGGATAGAGGTAATAATTTGCCTTTTTTTTTAAATAACTGTTAATGAAATACTTTACAAAGTAACACTCGAAAATGCTATAAAGTTGTATGCTTGTGATGTGAGGGCCACTCCATTAATCTGTTTGAAAATTTCTTACGATTTAGTGAACATTCCAAAACAATTGTGCAACTTGGAATTCGATTTTGTGAAAGTAAAATTAAGGGAGTAAAAGCCTAAAAAGTTGGGACTTAAATTCCCAGAACAGTTAATCTTAAATTTCATCATCATCAGCCTGTCTGAATCCACTGATGGATATAGGCCTCACCCAATTGATGCCACTTTTTCTTGTCAGTGGCCGTTCGCATCTATTCAATGCCAGCTAACCTGCGCAGGTCGTCTTCCCACCTTGGTTTCCCAGGTTCACAGAGGTCTCCTCTCATGGGCATTTTTGCTCAAGTGACAATCAGTCCTTTTACATACGTCACCAAGCCAACTTCACTTCAGCGTGTTAATTCTTTTCATAATGTCAGTTACTTTAGTTCTCTGGCGCATCACGTCATTTCTGATGCGATCTACCAGAGAATCCCCGAGTATCTTTCGGCCCATTGTACGCTGAGCGTCGTTGAATTTGTGGGTTAGTCGCGCAGTGATTGTCCCTTGCCAAGTTGTTCCTGCCAAGCTGTATAATTTGGCCTAAATACGTGTATTGAGAAACAACTTCTACGGGAGTGCCTCCAAGGGCAACCTGTCTCGGGACTACCAAATCATTAAACATGATCATGGTTTTTTCTCAATTCATCCTGAGTCCAATGCGTCGTGAAGCAGCGTTTAATTCCGACAGCATTTCCTCCGAATCTCGCAGCGACTCTGTTCTTCTTAAAATTATGTTTATGGAATTCCTAATATATACGTATATAACGTATAATAATGGCTGACAGACTATTAACAAATTTATCCATATGACTAATTAGGTATGTAAGATATAAATCCGATCAAAAATGTTAATTATAATTAATATCTATCTTTCAAAGGAGAGAGCCCAGCCCCGTCAGAGAAAGCTGTGAGCCCAGCGCCGTCAGAAAAGGCTGAAAACTCGGAGGCTGCAAGTCCAGTTACTTTTGAAAAGGATTTGTCAGGATTAGGAGAGAGCCCAGCGCCGTCAGAGAAGGCGGTCAGTCCTGCTCCATCAGAGAAAGCTGTGAGTCCTGTACCTTCTGAAAAGGCTTTGTCAGGATTAGGAGAGAGCCCAGCACCGTCAGAGAAAGCGGTCAGTCCTGCTCCATCAGAGAAAGCTGTGAGTCCTGTACCTTCTGAAAAGGCTTTGTCAGGATTAGGAGAGAGCCCAGCGCCGTCAGAGAAGGCGGTCAGTCCTGCTCCATCAGAGAAAGCTGTGAGTCCTGTGCCTTCTGAAAAGGCTTTGTCAGGATTAGGAGAGAGCCCAGCACCGTCAGAGAAAGCTGTGAGTCCTGTTCCATCAGAAAAGGCAGAAAGCACGAAGGCTGCCAGCCCCGTTCCTTCTGAAAAGGCTTTGTCAGAGAGAGCAGAAAGCCCTGATACCTTAGACAGGATAGGAGGTCAGACAATATCAAGCCCAGCGCCGTCAGAGAAAGCTGTGAGTCCTGCTCCGTCAGAAAAGGCAGAAAGCACGAAGGCTGCCAGCCCCGTTCCTTCTGAAAAGGCTTTGTCAGAGAGAGCAGAAAGCCCTGATACCTTAGACAGGATGGGAGGTCAGAAAATATCAAGCCCAGCGCCGTCAGAGAAAGCTGTGAGTCCTGTTCCGTCAGAAAAGGCAGAAAGCACGAAGGCTGCGAGTCCTGTTCCTTCTGAAAAGGCTTTGTCAGGATTAGGAGAGAGCCCAGTGCCGTCAGAAAAAGCTGTGAGTCTTGTTCCGTCAGAAAAGGCAGAAAACACGAAGGCTGCCAGCCCCGTTCCTTCTGAAAAGGCTTTGTCAGAGAGAGCAGAAAGCCCTGATACCTTAGACAGGATAGGAGGTCAGACAATATCAAGCCCAGCGCCGTCAGAGAAAGCTGTGAGTCCTGCTCCGTCAGAAAAGGCAGAAAGCACGAAGGCTGCCAGCCCCGTTCCTTCTGAAAAGGCTTTGTCAGAGAGAGCAGAAAGCCCTGATACCCTAGACAGGATAGGAGGTCAGACAATATCAAGCCCAGCGCCGTCAGAGAAAGCTGTGAGTCCTGCTCCGTCAGAAAAGGCAGAAAGCACGAAGGCTGCCAGCCCCGTTCCTTCTAAAAAGGCTTTGTCAGAGAGAGCAGAAAGCCCTGATACCTTAGACAGGATAGGAGGTCAGACAATATCAAGCCCAGCGCCGTCAGAGAAAGCTGTGAGTCCTGCTCCGTCAGAAAAGGCAGAAAGCACGAAGGCTGCCAGCCCCGTTCCTTCTGAAAAGGCTTTGTCAGGATTAGGAGAGAGCCCAGCGCCGTCAGAGAAGGCGGTCAGTCCTGCTCCATCAGAGAAAGCTGTGAGTCCTGTTCCGTCAGAACAGGCAGAAAGCACGAAGGCTGCCAGTCCCGTTCCTTCTGAAAAGGCTTTGTCAGAGAGAGAAGAAAGCCCTGATACCTTAGACAGGATAGGAGGTCAGACAATATCAAGCCCAGCGCCGTCAGAGAAAGCTGTGAGTCCTGCTCCGTCAGAAAAGGCAGAAAGCACGAAGGCTGCCAGCCCCGTTCCTTCTGAAAAGGCTTTGTCAGAGAGAGCAGAAAGCCCTAATACCTTAGACAGGATAGGAGGTCAGACAATATCAAGCCCAGCGCCGTCAGAGAAAGCTGTGAGTCCTGCTCCGTCAGAAAAGGCAGAAAGCACGAAGGCTGCCAGCCCCGTTCCTTCTGAAAAGGCTTTGTCAGGATTAGGAGAGAGCCCAGCGCCGTCAGAGAAGGCGGTCAGTCCTGCTCCATCAGAGAAAGCTGTGAGTCCTGTTCCGTCAGAACAGGCAGAAAGCACGAAGGCTGCCAGTCCCGTTCCTTCTGAAAAGGCTTTGTCAGAGAGAGCAGAAAGCCCTGATACCTTAGACAGGATAGGAGGTCAGACAATATCAAGCCCAGCGCCGTCAGAGAAAGCTGTGAGTCCTGCTCCGTCAGAAAAGGCAGAAAGCACGAAGGCTGCCAGCCCCGTTCCTTCTGAAAAGGCTTTGTCAGAGAGAGCAGAAAGCCCTGATACCTTAGACAGGATAGGAGGTCAGACAATATCAAGCCCAGCGCCGTCAGAGAAAGCTGTGAGTCCTGCTCCGTCAGAAAAGGCAGAAAGCACGAAGGCTGCCAGCCCCGTTCCTTCTGAAAAGTCTTTGTCAGGATTAGGAGCGAGTCCAACGCCGTCAGAGAAAGCTGTGAGTCCTGTTCCGTCAGAAAAGGCAGAAAGCACGAAGGCTGCCAGTCCTGTTCCTTCTGAAAAGGCTTTGTCAGAGAGAGCAGAAAGCCCTGATACCTTAGACAGGATAGGAGGTCAGACAATATCAAGCCCAGCGCCGTCAGAGAAAGCTGTGAGTCCTGCTCCGTCAGAAAAGGCAGAAAGCACGAAGGCTGCCAGCCCCGTTCCTTCTGAAAAGGCTTTGTCAGGATTAGGAGAGAGCCCAGTGCCGTCAGAGAAGGCGGTCAGTCCTGCTCCATCTGAGAAAGCTGTGAGTCCTGTTCCGTCAGAAAAGGCAGAAAGCACGAAGGCTGCCAGTCCTGTACCTTCTGAAAAGGCTTTGTCAGAGAGAGCAGAAAGCCCTGATACCTTAGACAGGATAGGAGGTCAAACAATATCAAGCCCAGCGCCGTCAGAGAAAGCTGTGAGTCCCGCACCGTCAGAAAAGGCAGAAAGCACGAAGGCAGTAAGTCCTGTTCCTTCTGAAAAAGCTTTGTCAGAGAGTGCAGAAAGCCTTGATATACTAGAGAGGATAGGAGGTCAGGCAATATCAAGCCCAGCGCCGTCAGAAAAAGCGGATAGTACGATGGTGGCAAGTCCAGTTCCTTCTGAAAAGGCTTTGTCAGAAAGAGGTGAAAGCCTAACGCTGTCAGAAAAGGCTGTGAGTCCTGTACCATCAGAAAAAGCTGTCAGTCCTGCTCCTTTAGAAAAGGCTTTGTTAGACAGAGGTAAGAGTTCAGGGCTATTTGCAATTAACCGCAAAAAATTATGCTGCCAAAAAATACACTAACGTACTGCAAATATACTGTAAATTTTATATTCCTCTTAAACTCGAATGTCGTTTATGTTCTGTGGACTAATTAATTTAATTAATTATTAAACTAACTAATTAAGTAAAATTTATAAGAATATTATATGTCAAAAAACCAAAGCCACATAGATTTCAGTTCAATCAGCCTATGTCTGTCCACTGCTGGACGTAGGCCTCCCCAAGAGTAGGCCACAAAACACGATCACTCGTGTCCCTTAGCCAACCACTACCAGTGACCTATTTCAGGTCATCGTTCCATCTAGCAGGGCGGGCATCCTACTCTACGTTTACCGAGACTTGGTCGTGATTCGAGAACCACTTTGCTCCAATTGTCGTCGGTTCACTTCGGCTTTCAACATCGATAGACAATGTCTACGACTTTGGTTCTCTACTGGATAATCTCGTTCCGAACTCTGTCCCTTAACGAGATACCCAGCATTGAACGCCCCATTGCTCGCGTTAAGACTGTGCAACATTCCTTGCAAATCCTGCAGCAACTCCGCCATTATGACGATGTCGTCAGCGAAGTGAAGGTGCGCGAAGGTGTCTGCTATTGACATTGATACCCATCCCAGTCCAATCCAGAGTCTTGAAGACGTCCTCCAGTGCGTTCGTGAACAGTTTCGGGAGATGACATCCCCCTGTCTCACTCCTCTGAGCAACTGTATAGGACTCGTCTTTTGGTTTTGAACTTGAACGGATATCGATGCCACCCTGTATAGGCTCCTCAACACCTGCACACGCCAATCGACCTAGCATCGCTGCATGAATTCCAGAACAGCCCAGATCTCGATGGAGTCGAAGGCCTTCTCGTAGTCCACAAAGGCAACACACAGCGGCTGGTTGTACTCTGTATGGGGTGCTGAAACCTATTCAGAATCCGATGGTGTGGTGAGAGTACTTCGCGAAGACGGAAGTACCTCTGAGCTTCTTGAGGCGGGGGAAACTTAAGTCCTGCAGAAGCTCAAGCATCTATTTAATTCCGTCATAGCTAATGGGAATACCCCGACGGCGTGGAGTGAGAGCGTGGTGGCCTTGTTCTTCAAAGCCTCCAGGAAACAAAGCCCCCTGAGTTTATCAGCCCAAAAAAAGATCATAAGAATCCGCCACAGTCATTTTTTAATAAACACCTTGATCCTGGCACATTATAATCCATGCTTCCTCACAAAACATTCCTCGTAACCATATAAGAGGATAAAGATCAAGATATAATATTATGCGTTCACTAAGTGAATGCGCTCTCGTCCATTTCAAATGTTGTAAATTGAGGTCACGTATATAAGTTACAACGTATATTCAATCAGTGAAACATAAAACAGATCCGTATTCTAATAAAATAGAACTCTTCCACCTATCTCTAAAATTAATTTAGGTTTTATTTAATCAAATATATTATTAATAAATTGTTTTTATCTTTAAAAGGAGAGAGCCCAGCGCCGTCAGAGAAAGCTAGGAGTCCTGTTCCGTCAGAAAAAGCAGAAAGCACGAAGGCTTCTAGTCCCGTTCCTTCTGAAAAGGCTTTGTCAGAGATAGCAGAAAGCCCTGATACCCTAGACAGGATAGGAGGTCAGACAATATCAAGCCCAGCACCGTCAGAGAAATCTGTGAGTCCTGCTCCTTTAGAAAAGGCAGAAAGCACAAAGACTGCCAGCCCTGTTCCTTCTGAAAAGGCTTTGTCAGGATTAGGAGCGAGTCCAACGCCGTCAGAGAAAGCTGTGAGTCCTGCTCCGTCAGAAAAGGCAGAAAGTACGAAGGCTGCCAGTCCCGTTCCTTCTGAAAAGGCTTTGTCAGAGAGAGCAGAAAGCCCTGATACCCTAGACAGGATAGGGGGTCAGACAATATCAAGCCCAGCACCGTCAGAGAAAGCTGTGAGTCCTGCTCCGTCAGAAAAGGCAGAAAGCACGAAGGCTGCCAGTCCTGTACCTTCTGAAAAGGCTTTGTCAGAGAGAGCAGAAAGCCCTGATACCCTAGACAGGATAGGGGGTCAGACAATATCAAACCCAGCACCGTCAGAGAAAGCTGTGAGTCCTGCTCCGTCAGAAAAGGCAGAAAGCACGAAGGCTGCCAGTCCCGTTCCTTCTGAAAAGGCTTTGTCAGGATTAGGAGAGAGCCCAGCGCCGTCAGAGAAAGCTGTGAGTCCTGCTCCATCAGAAAAGGCAGAAAGCACGAAGGCTGCCAGTCCTGTACCTTCTGAAAAGGCTTTGTCAGAGAGAGCAGAAAGCCCTGATACCCTAGACAGGATAGGGGGTCAGACAATATCAAGCCCAGCACCGTCAGAGAAAGCTATGAGTCCTGCTCCGTCAGAAAAGGCAGAAAGCACGAAGGCTGCCAGTCCCGTTCCTTCTGAAAAGGCTTTGTCAGGATTAGGAGAGAGCCCAGCGCCGTCAGAGAAAGCTGTGAGTCCTGTTCCATCAGAAAAGGCAGAAAGCACGAAGGCTGCTAGTCCTGTACCTTCTGAAAAGGCTTTGTCAGAGAGAGCAGAAAGCCCTGATACCCTAGACAGGATAGGGGGTCAGACAATATCAAGCCCAGCACCGTCAGAGAAAGCTGTGAGTCCTGCTCCGTCAGAAAAGGCAGAAAGCACGAAGGCTGCCAGTCCCGTTCCTTCTGAAAAGGCTTTGTCAGAGAGAACAGAAAGCCCTGATACCCTAGACAGGATAGGAGGTCAGACAATATCAAGCCCAGCATCTTCAGAGAAAGCTGTGAGTCCTGCTCCGTCAGAAAAGGCAGAAAGCACGAAGGCTGCCAGCCCCGTTCCTTCTGAAAAGGCTTTGTCAGAGCGAAGTGATAGCCCAGATTCACTGGACAGGTTACAAAGTCCAAAAACGGTTAGTCAAGAACCGCCAGTAAAGGATTTCAGTCTTGCTCTGTCCAATGAGACAGAGAGCCCAATGATAACCAGTACAATGTCGTCAATCGATGCTTTGTCAGGCAGAAGAGATAGCATTGAACTTTCGCATCGTAAACAAAGTCAGGATTGTACTAGCGCTGCACCATCACAAAATGGTTTCTCTACTAAAGTTTTAGAAAAATCAGAGAGTTTGAAAACATCTGGTGTGATTGTAACTGAAAAGGCATTTGAAGAAAATAAAGTATCAGAGCTTCATTCATCTCAGACTCATAAATTAGTTTCAGATACTGTCCACAAAGTTTTAGAAAGTTCGTCAGATTCTCGAACGGTGAATATTACTTTAGATAAAAGTCTAGTTGAAACAGTTCCCGATAATGAGGAATTTAAGTCAAGAACAGCTCGGTTTAGCACAGAGAAGGGCTTACTGGATAGATTACAGAAAGAAAAACCTGAAACCAATGGTACGTCATCAATGGGATTAACGTATCAAAGTGAATCTACCTCATTAGAAAACTATGAATCAGGTAGTTTTCTTAAAAAAGACGATGGAAGCAGTATAGATAATCAAAAGGATGCTAAAACGGAATATCATGAAATTATTGATTCAGCACATTCAGGCAAAGTCACTGAAAAAACTGTTGCAGGTCCAACAATAGTTTCGGACAGCGATAATGTTTCTTCTAGCTTAATTGAAAATGTCCCTGATACGAATAACTTGAAACAACCACAAAGTCTCACTGGAGTATCGTATATAGATAAAATATTTTCGAATCTACAGAGCGTTCAAGCTCCCGGAAGTAGCTCCGAAGATGTTTCTCGAGAAATAAGCTTAGAAGAAAAATATAGTTTTGAACGAACGGAGAAGGAAATGAAAAGTGAAACAACTTCTCATAAGGAGAAGGTTTCTGATGATCTTTCACCAGAACTCATTGCAGACGACACATCGAATATAAGCCTAGGAACGCAACGAATTGAAAAGACAAGTCAGGTTAGAACAACTGACGTAGATCAAGATTCGTTTTCAAGTGTTAAACATGAATACTTCTCAAATACCAGTGATTCTGGTATGCAAAGTATGCAGTCACAAATAGACAACGTTATCAGTTCCGACACTGTCAAAATTGAAGCTTTGGATAAATCAGTTTTAATGGAATCTGTTTATGAGGCATTAAGTAGCAATCAGGATCAACAGGGTGAAAGAGATGCTATGTCTTCCTCTCATTCAACTAATATAACAAGGGTGGCAACTCCACCAACAGTTCCAGTCAGTCCACTGCCAAAAACTCCTGCTAACTTCCAAGACCATGACTTGAGACATGGCGACGGAGCTCACAGTGAGATGTCCCTAGATTCACTAAATGAAACTAGTGGTACAATCACGAAAGTTGTAAACATTGGTGATGATACAGTCAGACAAAAAATCTCAACATCTACTGAGAAGCTGTCGAAATCTGAACTTAGTGGAGATGAGAATAAACAAGATTTGTGGGACCTCATGCAAAATATGGGGAAACTTAAAACAGAAACAGACACTGTTACTAAAATAATCAAGGAAGGTGAAAATCTAGTTACTCAAACAATAACTACTGTTACAACGAGAGAGATATTGTCACACGAAGATGGCACTCCACAAAGCATCAAAACCACAATAGAGACAACGACGCACAGTAAAAATTCTGACGGCACCACCAAAACAGAAACGGACACCAAAACTATGATATCTGAATGTTCTTCCAGCCTTAAATCTACCTCACAAATGGATATGTACGTCCATGACCAAAAATTAAATGGTACAAATAGTTATTGTAGTGATGAAAAAGTCGAACACTTAGATAAAGATCAACATGAAATTGTTAGTGATAGCTCAGCAATACAAAGCCGTAAGTTTAGTGATCAAATGTCTTCTAGTGTTATTGCAACAAGTGAACATTCAAGAAGCCCTTCATTAGAAGACATTGTAACAAATACTGAAATACAGAAGAAAGTAACCACTAAGAATGGTCAAGCTGTAACTGAGACTATCACTACGGTTACTACAGAACAGATTGTAGACGTAGGTGACCACCAAGTCAAGCGTAAAACTATTGAGACTACAACAGTGACCGAACACCCGGATGGGTCTAAAGATGAGAAAAAACAAGTCAAAGTTGAAGAAGAAGATTTAAGTCAACGTGACATACATGTAGGTGAGGATACAGAAGATCAGACCAATATTCAACTCAAAAAGCAACCAAACGGATCGTTATTGCATTCTAAAGTCGAGTCTTCTGAGAGTCATGCAATTGGTTTACCTGAAGGTTACTGTCTAGTTGGTTCCCCAGAAGAACAAGTAACTACTCATTCTGAAACTGTAACTGAAAACAATGTTTTAATTCTACGAAAAATAACAATAACTACCAGCAGTCAATTAATTGAAAACTCTAATCAGAATAAAAAACTACTAACTAAAATAGTCACGGTAACCGAAGATGAGTTACCGGATAAATCTGTAATAACTAAAACAACCGAGGAGACAAAGATTTCTGACTTTGACAGCAACAGTGAGGAAGATAATGAAGCTATCAGTGATACTTCTGAGGAAACTGAAGTGAAAAAAGAAGTTTTCCAAAAGGATAACCAAACTATTCATCGTACAATCATCATAAAAACGAGACACGATACTCTTGCAGCTGACAATGATAATGTACATCGAGTGAGAACAACTATAGAAACAACTACAATTGATGAGTATCCTGATGGAGCTACAGAGACCACAAAAGACGTTAAAATAACAGTATCTGAATACCAAAAGAGTTCTGAAATTGATATCGAAGATGCGCTCAAAGGATTTGTAACTACTGGTAAAGTTGACAACCAAGTTGAGAAAAGTTCGGATACTGTCAAAATTAACGGCGAGGAAGTATTGCAAACTGTAACTACTCATATAACACGAGAACAGCTTAGGAATGAGAATACTTTGGAAATCGCCACAAAAACAATTACAGAAACAGTGACAGAAAATCAGAAAAAAGATGGCAGCATTGAAACCACAAAAGATGTGCGGACACAAATAACGTACCAACCTCAACAGTTGTTAAGTGATTCAGCTGATGACGTAGCTGGTGTTCATCATGAATCTACTCAACAACTTCCTCTTGATAGTTCAGATTTAGAAGAAGAAATTGAGTTGAATCGAAAATCTTCAATCTCACAGAAGATAGTCTCTGAAGAATTGCAATCAAGTGTCCAATCTAAAGAACTTCAAGAAACTTATGAAGAAGAGGAGTATGAAGTTCAATTCAAGAAAGTTCAAGACCCAATGTCCACCTCAGTGTACGGAGGGTTGACAGAAGAAACAAGTAAACTTACATCTTCAAAAGGAATTGTGGAAGAATTTATAAAAAGTGAACGGATAGAAGCAGATAGAAACGTAACAACTGAAGGAACAGCCAGTTTCCTCAAAGAAGCCGATGCTCATTTCGACAAAGCTATTGAAGACCATAAGAAAATTAGTGGCTCAGAGGTCATATCTAGTATAACGGCAAAATATGAATTAGATCCTTCAAGCAGTACTGACCACGCAAACAAAGAAAAGGATTCATTTGTGTTAAGCGATCCAAAGAAATCTACAGACACTCAAGACAAGACAGTTGTTGAAGATCCAATAGAATCGTGGGGGAAACCGTTGGGATTGCCAAGTCCCATCAATGCTCCAGCTCAACCTGAGAGCAAAGGTACTCCAAAGCGCCAGGCCCCTAACGTTGTTAATAAGAACAAGATAAACCAAGAGAAATCTCGGGATGCCAAAAAACTCACAGATTCTCCAAGCAAGAAGAAGGCGGCCGCTCCCATTTATTTGGATCTGACCTACGTTCCGCACCATGGCAACTCCTACTACTCAGCCATTGAGTTTTTCAAGAGAGTTCGTGCAAGATATTACGTGTTCTCAGGAACCGAGCCTTCAAAAGAAATATACAACGCTCTTTTGGACGCCAAGAAGACTTGGGAAAACAAAGACTTAGGTAAGGATTTCGTAGTTATTTCGTACTCCGTAACAATATGCTATAGTTCCTTGATCATCATGATCCAATGTTTGTTTATGTGACATGTTATTTTGAATCAGTTGCATCTCTTGATTAATATCTTTGTATTTACCCGTATTCGCATGTCTGAAACACATACGCCTTAAATCTATTACGTTTGGTGGGCTAGTCAAAGATTCTAGGGTTCACCTGTGGAATGGCAGACTAAACCTACGAAGGCTGTATAGAGCCTTTTTTCCCTTAGATATTCAGTATCTAATGTTACTAGTTTTTTCTATATATATGCATTGAATACTTTACATTCTGAGGAATTTATAAAATGTAGAGCATAAAGGATAAATTATACTTTCTTCTCCAGGTTATGAAAACATGTAAAAAAATAGACTATTAACATAATTTTTTTTATGTTTCAGAAGTAACAATCATACCGACGTACGACACCGATGTCCTAGGATATTGGGTAACCGAAAACGAGGAAGCTTTAGAGCAATACAAGATAGACCTATCGCCGTCTGCATCTCGATGCACTATCAACCTGCAAGACCACGAGACCTCTTGCGCCGCATACAGACTAGAGTTCTAGGTTCAAGGACTATTTGTGGCCTTCTCATCGAAGAAGTTACCTTAAATACATCACAGTAAGGGTGATTCTTGACTGTAGTATAGCCTTTGATGCGATATACTGCTGAAAAATACTACCAAGGAAACTACTTCGTATGAGATAGTTAGCAAATAGTAATAACAAGCATTAGGAGTGTTTGAAAGACGAGTCATAAATGACTTAGATTGACAAAAATGCAAGCATCGGTGTTAAAAAGACAATCAGTTTACAAAGGGAACTTATCAAACTAGTAAGCATAAAGCAATATCAATTTTTCTACAAGTCGTTGTTTTATAGGAATAAAATATAGAACTTAAAATAGTGCGTCTTCGTTGTGATTCATCGTCAATTATCACAAAACAACAGAGTAACTGATTGTCTTTTTGAGCCAAATTATTTCATATACAAATTGGAATAAATTTAGAACAGGATAACATAGGAGAATTTCGTCCCGGAAAAATCCAACCTCCATTCGATATAATGTTAATCCAGTGAACCCATATACAGACATACCTGAACAAAACGTCCATTTTTTTCGACAATCTTTTGTAGTAGCTGCTTTGAAATCGCCATTTAAAATTTATTGTACGTTTCAGACGCAATTTTTCAGAAACCAGTCTACATTTTGAGTAGTGCTTTATAATATTTATTAAATTAAAGTAAGCACCGGTCCATTTTATTTAGCCTGATGCCACTAAATTGTAGCTTATTTATTTTGCTAGTCACATTGTATTGTCTCCACGTTGATATATAGCCAATTATACTCGCGCTTAATACTCGTTTCGCTCCTTCATTTGGACGTGAAAAGTTACTAATAATACTCCACTAAATTAACAAGTAAATCAATAAATATTTAAAAGTTTTGATTTACTTGAGATACAATCCATAAATATTGGATTATTTCTAGTCTGTATAATTTTCATATTTCTTTTAAAAAGTTCCACAAACCTCTGTGTGAATTGCTTGATATTAATTTCAAGATTTTGAAAATAGGTTGAGCAGTAAACTCAGTGGGTGACGAGCCTAAATATACAAATAGAGCTTATGTACTCAATATTGGATGTGTTATTGTAGATATTATATTTACCTTTGTTTCTTTTATCGCTTGTTGTAAGGAAGATGATTTTAATACGCGTTGAACCCCTTTTACTAGGGCCAGATACTTTACTAATTTCAACTATTTTGTTAGAGATCTAGTCGTAATATTCAAAGGATCGTTTGATATTTATCTCGTATTTATGAGAAAAAAGACATAGTTGTTCCTATTACTTTGAAATACTATATTCTGAACGGCGTGTTTGAGACCTAGTAAGACTATGGCTAATGTCCACAACACATCTATTCAACAAAGTAGTTTTACTAGCTTTTTCTCGCGAATGTTCTTTGGTCTATCTAGAAATTATTGGAGTCTCTTCAACAGAGACGAATGCAATGATTGATTGAGTGATTGTGATCAGATCATTATTAACCATTTCTAGTTTGTAAGCTATTTAAATCGAGCTTTTATTATCCTTTTCGATTTGATTTACTATTTTCGTATTATTTGAAACACTTTTTTCTTTATTATTGTTAGACAAATTAGTCCATATTTGTGCAATAAATTTGGAAGCACAACTTTATTGTGTAAAATTGATTATTTTTTTTATTGAAATCTTTGTCACTTTATAATTACAATAGTATTTTGTGTAGTTTATTTATAAGTTTGTGTATTAAATAATTCTTACCATTAATATTATGGCTCTTTGAACTTGATGCTGTAATTGGGGAAATGACTTTCGATATGTCGTCGTGTTCCCTAAATTCAGCATTAAAGTTGCAATTGCGTAGTGATAAATGTTAATCAGTGTATTTAAATATAAGCACAATATTTCTTACTTTCCGTCTGTAGTTGCTTTCGTTTCATTTTGGTCTATGGAATGGACTAAACAGGGATAGCATTTGACATCTAGGAAAGAATATCGATGTTTCGCATTATTTTTTTAACAAACTTATAATTTATGAGGCATCGATAGATCCACGGCTTGGTGTTGAAAAGTGAATGCTTATATTATAATAGATTCTCGACTTTAGGTTGTTACTACGGTGGACATTGCGTCGAATACGACATTTGAAGACAAAATGTGCGATAACTCCACCAATTTATGATCATCTGTCGTATTTGATGCTTTGTCTTAGGTCTGTTTTCATAGTTTATAGTTCTTGGACCATTTAATGATACTATACTCGTAGATAGGGTAGGAGGTTATTTGGTTAGCGCCATCTAGGAATGGTTAAAGGAACTTTTAAGAGATGGTCGGGCGCTATGCAACTATGAAAACATCGTATTTAACCTTGTATTTTAGCTAGATTTCTAATTGATGCATATTATTAGGTACCAATAAGAAGTTATTAAGAATTGTATCAGCTTAGAGAACATCAATAGCTCCAAATAAATCATTATTGAAATTATTGAATTGTGTATTTTTCTGAGATACGTGGTAAACCAACTATTTATTACAAATTTTGTTCACACCTCGCTTTATATTTGTCATTCGAGCCATGCAATTTATATTTTAAAAAGCTTCTAAATGATAACATTTTAGCTATTAAGCTATTTAGCGACATAAAAAGTTAAAAAATTCCTAGAAAATACGTAATGCAAAATAGGATTGATAAAGTATTTTAAGAAATGTTGCGAGTATATTTATCGTATACATATTTACACAGCTATATGTTGACATATTATTTCTCTATGTATTTTGGTATTTGCATGATTATTGTGTGCAAAAAGCTTATTTTTCTTCATGTATGTTGCTTGTGTACGCACAATCATTTGTGAAATTGATATCTTCTGCTAGGTAGGAATATAATGTTTTGAGGTGCTAATGTTTGATCTAGGGTATTAGGTCTTGGTGGAAATCGGTCTAGACTTTTTGAGTACTAAATCTAGGTATTTAAAGAGTCTAACCGGTTGACCACCAATGAAAACAAATGTATGTTGTAATGAGAATGAACTGATTATTATATTTCGTTGTTTATTGCTTAGGGCACGCTTTGTGGATGAAATATGTTATTAATTCATTGAATTAACTCTGGTAAGAGATATACCATATTTTCATCATTTCGAAATGTCAGCATGTTGTTTGAAGCCTTGGAAAAGGCCCGAAATAGTTTTTTTTAAACGACGAGTTCAAATCTGAGAAAAGATTTCATACATATATTTCTTACCAGAGCATTAAATTCAATGGATATTCTCGCATTTATCGATATAACATGAATAAGTTAATTAGTATACGATGAAAAAGTGAAGAAAGATATGTGATTTGATAATTTGAATGATGATGCAAAACTTTCCGTGAATATTTAGGTATTTATATTGTGTAAAATTTTGGAAAAAGTAAAAAAAATGTATCAACCATTCTCGCTAACCTCCATACAGCGTGTTTGAAAAGTGTAAGTCATTTAAAATGTATTAAAAATAAAATAAAAATATATTTAGTGCTGTTTCATTTCATAAGTACCTCATTAGTCTGTTATTTTTGTTTTATTGTTAGTGTGTTATTTTTGTTGGTTGTCCTTCATATTCTGTTGTTTATAACTAAATAAAAAGATTCCTTCTTCCGGGCATGTCATAAGAGGCGACTAAGGGATTATTGTATTTCTTTAACATACTAAAGTTTATCCCATGATAGAAAATTCTTTTTATATTTTTTCTGTACTCGTATATAATAAAGGCCTAAAGAGTCAAAAGGTAATCAAAATCTATGTATTTTGATTACACTTTTGGTAACCATGACTACCATACAGTTTTTTCTTTTTCACACTTTAATTTCTAGAGCTGAGTATATCAGTTGTAACCTGTTTGAGTAGGCCCGTTTAACATTAAGTCGGTTACGAATGACTTATAATATAGGGTAATATATGTCTCTGTTAGTGTTATTATCTCTGTAGTAGGTCCCTACAAGTACAAAAATAACTCTACAAAATTGAAATAGAGTAGATTAAAATAAAGAGATCTGAAATGGTAATACATTTTATTCACATAAAACACTCCTTAACACTAAGTTATGGCATTTCATCACTATAACAAATTACAATTTAACTTTTTATTGAACATCTTTCATTGATGTATATACATTTCGTATAACGGTTTTTCTTCTATACAAAAACACTTGAAAATAGTGAAAACATTCATTTTCGATGAATATTGAGTTTAAATGCATTATTACATTATTAATATGTTATTACTTTGGTATTTAATATATTTAGAACTTAATCTATATGGTGTTTATTGACATAAATTTCAAATTTAAGAATTTTAACAAATATGGTATAAGAATTTATCGTCACCAATGTATTAATTACAAAATAATTAAATTTCATACTCGATAAATGACTAATATTACTCCAACAAAAACTCTAGACTAAAATTAATAGAACTTTAGAATTAATTTTATCACAATTTATTGATAGGTTTTATTACTTGCTTACCTAGTACATAAATATTTATTTTTCCTACATTTTAGGGGACATGGCAATAAATGTAGGAAGTTTTACATTTTATCATAATCTAGCATTTTGGCAAGATCCATATATAAACGTATACATTTATCACATTTCACTAGTAATATTGAAGTAGAACTACAAAGTAAAATATTCCTAAGCTACGTCGTATTCCTTAGTTACATTTTAAGACATTTAAAAAGAAAGAAAACGTTTTTATTTTTCTCAAGTCACCGGCAAACAAAACTGGAAAGATTCCACACAAAATAAATAGATTTATACCACTAAAATGGTATTTTACAATGGATATTATTTATTATTATATAATAATACTTTATTCGATAACAAATCAACTATTTCCAATTGACGTATAATATTACAACGTATGTAATATACACCAACATACAATCACATTCATAGTTTTGCATAGATGAACATAACACTTCAAATATGTAGTCTAAGTAACTAGGATAAAACATTGGAGTTATTATATAGTACCTATCCTGAACTTGCATACATTCCAAAATAGCCTCTTAATTATACATACATACTCGTTTATTACGTCCTTGCACCTTAGGATATAAAGTCTGTAACTTTACATATAAGACTTCATAAATCACTCATTACTAGTTAATCAACTTCTGCTTTTATTTCTGTATGGCAAAGATACAACATCTAAAGATATCCTCTCCTACTCGCCGAAACTAGCAACCAATCTAACCCCCTTCATCATATCTTACATAACGACTTAGGGTCTTAGACAAGTGGCAAAACGCTTAGAGAATATATGTAAATAATAGTAAACGTCCTGACTTATACATTGACTAACTCACGTGATATATCTAAACGAATCCCATACATTTTGATAACAAATTCTCTGAGCCCATCTCGTGCTAGCTGGGATGTAAAAAGAATGCTTACTAGCTGCCGTTTCTCCCGGCATGTCGTAAGAGGTGTTTAAGTGAAGGGTTACATGAAATCATTTGGGTATTGGGCTAGAAACCTGTCACTTATGTTCCATTTGACATCAAAATCACAATATTTCTTTCTGCTAAAAAGTGACCTAGGAGATACTTAATTTCTAAGCTTCTGTGCACGATGAAAAGGATTGAAGGACGTGAATGTATATGTAATTTTCCGAGCGTTCTGCCACTAAAAGGCCCTAGCTATTAGTTTAAATTTGACCAGCTCAGGCTTTTATCGGAACCTCATGTCGTCAGGTCGTCTGACGAAGTACGCCACTTTGTCTATGGGTACGGTGTAATTGTGGAGCCAGATGTTGCCCTTCCTCAAAGCTCCATTGATGCCATCTTGCCACAGCCCAGCTGGTAAGTACACTGCGAATGAGAGGAATAAATATTATGTGATATCATCATGGCAAACCATATCCCCGATCACTTTTAGAACTACCAGGATTGCGATGGCAGTGAATATTAGTGTTAAACTGTGTACCCAACACAGCATTAAATATATTGCATTTATATTGTCCAAGATACGATTATAACCTCTTATGATGAGTTGGAAAGATAGCTAGCACAAGATTGACTTTAAAACATAATATTTAACAAAATTCATGTGATTCCCTAAGCCTAGTGTCAGCCAAGCGGTTAGTTGAGTTGATGCAATTGGAGAGTCAGATAATTCTGTAATATGATTCAAGAAATTTTTCATCATCAATAATTACGTGTCATCTAATAGTCTTGTCATGATATTTCATAATATTCACAGCTCAAATGCAGTTACACATTAAGATACAATTAAATTGTTTTGCTTCTATGATAAAAAAACCCTTATGCTGTCACCACTATCTACTTCTCAATCACTCTTTAACCCAACCTTACCTTCTCTAGACGTCTGTCCCTTGTGCAACACTGGCGCCACCACGATCTCGTCTCCCAAAGCGAACTCATCCTGAACAGTGAGGGTAGCGTCTCCACCAGATAGTAGCCAAAGAGGTCGGATCAGGGGAAAACCTTCTTCGAGAGCCTCGCGTTTGAATTTCAAGAGGAGTGGAGCTATCTGAAGAGGAAAGGCTAGATAAAGTACAAAACAAAGGTAACAAAAAAATAAAACGATGCGTAATCGCTTAACGGTGTACGGTACACATTGAAGGCTGATACCTTGATAAACTGCTTTTTCTTCGAAATAGTTTATATTTAGTGCATGACGAGGAAAATCACCAGTCAAATTGAGTGCTAAGTATCGGATCAGAATTCGGTTTGATGTGGTCATAAATGACTGGGTAATTAGCAGTGTGTTTAAGTGTACGTAGTTCAGAAAATTTATCACAAAATTTAAGACTTAAGAAGCACTTACCACTTTCTGCCGCAGCAAGGTCAGATTTTTGGCCATATTCAGAACATTCTCATCATTATACTTGCTCGGTAAATGGGTGAACTTCATCACTGGCAGAAACGTCGCCATCTGGAGCCATCTCACATACAACTCTTTCTCTGGAAGATCTATACCATTCTCTTGCGTCGAGTTTGTAGTCACGTCTATAAAGCCTTTGGAAGTTGGCAAAAATTGCTCACTTCCTGGCCAGTAAATATCGCCACCGACCGCTCCTGGCATTATGAATGGATAGCCACTGATACTATACGTCAGAATAGTTGGAATCACCAGTCTTAAAGCTTCCCAAGTCGATTCAAAGGGTGGTAAGGATACAAATATAGGAGGCCTGGGCAAGACAACTGCGGAAGAAACGCCGATTATATTGAAATGCTTCTCGAAAGTGCTCGTGAATATAGTTTTGAACTCGTCCGGGTTTATTAACTGGTGTTCGAACTGGTAGTAATGGGGTAGGTTGTATGCTGTACCGAGATCTAGGTAAAAGGAATCGATGTGGTATTGTTCTATTACTTTAGTCAGTTTCTCTAATACCCAAGGCATGGTTTCTTCATTAGTTATATCTAATACTCCCGCACTGGCAAGAGATTTGAACCGTGTCAACGCTGGTATTCTTCTATCACTATTTCTTTCTGTAACCAGCAATCTTTTCTGTACGCAATCAGCAAAGTTCTTACTCTCAGTGCTTATGAACGGTTGCAAAGTAAAAGCTACTTTGAATCCCCGTCTATGTAGCTTATCTACTGTCGTATTCAGTATCTCGAACCGACTTTCGTCCACTGTTAAGTCTCCTATCTCATCTTGCCAGTATTCATTTATGAGAACGTGTCCTTGTTTTAGAAAACCTAAATCAATTACATCTTCTGTGTATTTAGATATAGTTTCCGCTTGCAATTCGTGTTTGAATCTCGGAGCTATTTGCCATACTGGTTCGGAAAGCAACGAATCCAAAGTTTGGACATCTGCTGGTTTTAATCCATCCCATAAAGGTAACTTTTGATGGTTGTGCAAAGATTGAAGCGACCGAATATCTTTAGAGGTACAAATCTTATACTTCAACTCTGCAAAGTCTGTGAGTTGGTTAGCGTATGCAAATTTGTCATACTGTCCCCGAACACAGATTTCTTTCTTCCCATCCTTGTTCACTGACACAGTCAGAGGTGTTTCATCATCTATAGTAATGGCAGCTCCTTTGGAGTTAATAAGGTACCTGTTCAGGACATTTCCCCATTGGTGTTTATGCATGTCTCCAGTTATGAAGGGGGTGAAGTTCATATGGCCGTAGTTGAGAGGCCAGGTCAAGTTGGTCGATTGGCCAGCCCCATACCAATGGACCTTCGTTTCTCCCCAATCGAAGCAGTCTGTTGGAGTCACGTCTGTAAGAAATATGCAAGTTATCGTAAAACAAAAAGGTTATATACGCTATAAGATCTTCTCGAAGGATTTAATAGCATCTTGAGATTATTTAAACAATTATGAATGAAATGAAAGATAGTGTTTGTTTATTCATAACCTAAATTAATCCATACAGTCTTCTTACAATATGGCGGTCAAAATAAAAGAAGCATATTTCATTTAATTCTTATCTATATAATATCATCTGACGTCCTTATCGCCTTAGGACATAACAAAACATACCAGATCTCACATTCATTGTATCGTAGAATATATTTATGAAATTAGTAAGCTTAATTACCCATAAATACCTACAAAAACTAGATAGATTAGGATACCTACAACCCCAATTCTCACCCACATCATTCGTATCCTAGACCTTCCTTCCATCCATAGCCTACCTGGTTTCAAAGCCTTCCAATGCAGCGAATAGCACGTAGTGTTACCAACACCAGGGTCATGGGGCAAAGACTTCAAGTAGAAGCGCAGAGAATGCAGCCACTCTAAACATTTGGAGCCGTCATCCATTTTGTGTTCTGGGAGACACGGGAAGGCCTTGTGTTTGCTGTTCAGGTCTACGGCTGGAAGACAATGGTTGGGTTAGTTAGTTAGTTAGTTCAATAACATGTTATGAGTAACACGTGGGTTCGAGGTGCCATAGAATTACTATACGTATTAGTGAAGTCTTGTTTTGTCTTAATATTATTGTTTATACGTGTGTACATAAATTTCACGTGTGTAACGTTTTGAAGTGCCCGAATTCTTAAAGATATAAGATTCCATTGATTATTTAACATTGTGGTAGCATTGTTTGGAATATTGGTGATAGGCTAGTCTACGACTTCATATATTATACATTAATTAATAAATACCTTCTTCGTGTCTCAGTCTGGACCTCGTAAGTTCAGATATTTTGTTGTTATATTTTTGTTGTGTCTAGGCAAGGAAAAGACTTATATTCCAAGGCATCAAATTTCCAACAATACGAAAGGTAACCTACGAGATACCGTGTTACCAATTAAGTACAAGCAAGGATGTACATATGTATACATACACATCATAACTGATTCCCTGTAGAGGGATAGGCATTGAATACAGATCCCCATCTGTCCCGATCCAAATCACTTTCGCTTCATTGACACTCATACACACACGGCCGTTTTATATACTTATATTATATATTATTGCCTTTATATGTATATATCTTATAAGAATTGCCCACCTAACCGCACCCTCAGTATCTCAGCAGTATCCTTGTTAAACACCCTAATAGTGCGCTTCGGCTGGTTGAACTGGACGTTCTCGAAGACCAGCTTCGCCAGCCCCTGCTGCCGACTCAGCACATACGCGAAGGAAACGAAGAACACTACCGCCAGGAACATAAGAGCCACGAAGGCTTTCAGCTTGTAGTCGCTTGGCTTCTTGCGCATCTTTTGGGGTATGCTCTGGAAGGTAAGAAGAATATGAGGAAAGATTCAAGATAATTATTATGATGGTAAAAGGTTTATGGATAAGCCGATGTATGCCGAAGGTATTGAAACATTTAATATATGATGGAATTTTTATACTCTACACCCGTGTAGTGATGTTTCGTGGGACGATTCTATGTATGATGGGATATTATATGTTTTTGCACCATTTTATGCCTCATTGAAACCTAACGCCACATCACCATCATATTATATAAATGAATCAAAGACGAACTACTTAAGCGACTTCTAAAACTACTTCTAGCGTTTATACTGATATAGCCAAAACTCGATGTTGACCCGGCTATTGTAATAATTATTTATGAGACATACAGACTAGAGTGTGACGTAAAAAGAATTATTAATAGCAGACGTTCATACCGGTACGTCGTAGAAGACGACTACAGGACTAGTGGTTAATACCATCTTTTGGACAATTAGCAAAAAACCTGTCACCAATATTCCATATGACACTACAACCCCAATATACATACTAAAAAGTGACCTAGCAGATAAAACATCTCCAAAGTCCATCCCCATCGAAAGGAATTACAGGGCATGGTATGTATGTATGTATGAACTCATACCTGCAGCTTCTCCCGGAGCAGGCTGGCGAGGGAGTTGACAGAGGTGACTGAGTTGCTGGGCGAGTAGTCGTACTCGTCCATGCTGAACTCACTGCGGAGTCTGCGGGGGGACTTGCGCTTGGACCGGAGGGGGGTTCTGAAAAGAAGAAATAATTAGAAGAAGAACAGAAAGAGATAAGCTTTTGAGAGTTGAATGAAAACCCGTTGGAAGTAGTAAAGAGTTAAAAGTCCACCATAAACTAAGTTTTGTAACAACGGCCATAGCCGCATTGGATCAGTGAAGTTAAACAACAGAGTGGGAATTATATGGATGGATGATGTTTTAGATTTTCTAAGTTCTCGAGCATAAAGATTTCGGTGAGGTAATACATCGTATGGATACCTGTTATTTATCAAGAGAGGCTATATATTGTATCTTTATATTATGACATATTTTACCACCTCTGACTTCGGATATTGATTACGCGGTAAAAACTGGGACCATCGCAAAAAATTAGGGACTGACTGCTACTATATACTACCGACAGTCGACCCCAGTCTCTTAGTCACCTCTTTTGACATACTGAGAAGAGCGTCAGATGGTTCTTACGTCCCATACTAGAACGGAACAGGTAAAATTATTGTTAAAGTTAAAAATACACATATTTACGCACATTCACATCAACAATATTTGATAGAATGCTCAGAGCGTAAGACATGAAACTTTTAGTTTGTTGAAGACCAATACTGTAAAATGGCTATATAAAACAAATATGCTATGATACTATATAATAAATCCTATTTCCTCTATGAAAAACGCACACAATAACAAACTCCTTATGGTCTTCTGGACGTAATCCCTGAATGCGACAAGTAGGTCTATTGTACCATCTCCCTACCTCTGTACATCTATAAATATATTGTGTGTGCAATAAATAATAAATAAATACATATTAAATGGTTTGTTCCTTAGATGCAACAAGTTAAGAAGAAAATTGTTTTCGTTCTACTAAAATATCTGATTAACATAGATGAAATGTAAAAGAGGCTAGCAACCTGTCACCAATGTTCCGTTATGATATCGCTACCCCAATATTCATGCTAAACAATGACTTAGGAGACATTATCGTCTCTAAGGTTTTGTCCACCCCGAAAGGGAATAAAGGACGTGAATGTATGTACGTAAATGTAAATGTATTTGCGCAATACTAAATGCAAAATGTAAACAATTTATCTAAGTGCATGCATAAAATATAAATAATATTAATCTTATTGCACTTAGATATGAGGCAATAGAAGGAAAATTTACACATAAATCGATTCTATTGATATGAATAATTGAAGAAAACTAAGTATATACCTATTAATAAAATAAAATAATTTAATAACTTCCTGTAATTATAATATATATATTAATACATAATAATAACATTTAACACCAAATCAAACTAGCCTCAGAAAATATTTTAGACTTATTTTAAAATAGCTAGACATTGTATTAAAAAATATATTTTACAAAATAATCATTCAAGAAAGCAGGTAAAAATTATTACTGCACCTAACTTCGTCGGAAACCAACCCTGAAACCTCACGATCAGCGTTATAACGTTTAACCATCAAGCCACTCAAGTGAATTCTATTTTGGAATGCATAATAATAGATAGAAAGTATTTCGCTACTTACTCATACTGGTTTTTACTTATCCAAAGAACTAAATAGGTTTCCTCACGATTTTTCATTGAAAGATTAATGTAGTAAAGAACTTAAACACTAACTATAGGCTAGTTCAATATGTCCTAAATTTCTTAATTATTGTAATCCTCTAAAAACTACATAAATATAAAGAAAGAAGGAAATTAAAATAGTTAATTCACTACACAATGATACAAAAACGTTCGACGACTAACTTGAATAAAATTAACTTAAATATAACTTAGGCACACTATTCGTCACCTCAATTACTTAATTAGTACTTAGTATTTACTAACAGGTCAATCTACTTAAATAGAAAGTACTAGATAATAGCACAATTTCACTTGCATTAATTAATCACACTTA
This sequence comes from Leucoptera coffeella, assembly GCA_030578115.1. NCBI lineage: Eukaryota > Metazoa > Arthropoda > Insecta > Lepidoptera > Lyonetiidae > Leucoptera > Leucoptera coffeella. Next base: position 160,329 of record JAMBLF010000283.1, on the reverse strand, counting down.
CCAAGCTAATACACTTAAGCATCACTTAAAACCATCTCAATTTAATAGAACACTTATTTTATTACTTAAAAATTGTTTCAATATTGTAATAAATATTTATTATTTTCGATCAATTGATAAACAATTCGGTCAATTTTAGTAAAAATACACAATAAATGTGCGCGTTTGTTAGAACCGAGTTGCGAACTGAAATCTTATGAGAGGATTAAGCATACAGATCGAGGTAACAAGTGTGTGTGCACAAGTTAGGTGTGTTGAACGTGCCAGTCGTTTTTTACAAGGGTTACTGTCCTATGTTTTGTGCACGTGGGTTTGAAGAGATTTTTCCGTATTTTTTTGTTAGAAAACTATGATAATAATAGTATTTAGGACACTATACACTATGAACTAGAATTTTGTAAGTTCATTAAAGACTTGTGTTAAGAGTACTAGACAACGTGTATAGAAATACAGTATGTATGTATTATGTAGTTATTACCGTAATGTTTCCATTACAAGCAAAGAATATACAAATACAAATATTTACAATCTTTAAACTATTAATTCGTAATCAGAGAACATCGTAAAAGTATTTTCTATACATCTATCTATCGATCTATCCATCTAATCAATGAATTCCTAGTCTCTTAGTTATTTCTAACAAAATACTAGGAGGAAAGACAGCTAGTTAACATTCCTTTTACGTCCCAGACTAGCATGGTAAACAACGCACTCTAAACTAGCGCATAGTAACTAAGTACATGATTTGTAGACGTGATCTTTAGCAACAGAATTATCTTATTCCTTTTACGCTACGTTTGCGATTATTATGTCTCATTAGTCAATAATACTCTCATAAACATACTTAGACCGATCCCGTGCTAGCTGACACGTAAAAAGTATGCTAATTAGTTGCCGTTCTTCTCGATTGTAGAAATTGTATCTATTAGCAACATGTTAACACAGTTTCATATGACATCACGCTAATATTGATGCAAATGTGACCAAGGAGATATTATCGTGTTTCCGAGTTACTGGCCATCTCTAAAAGGGTTCAAAGGACGTGAATGTATATTCTTTATTATAACGAATCAAGAAACCTTTCCTCACAATGTGTCCCTCACCGAAACTAAACTAAATGGTCACCCATGCAAGATACTGACCACTCCTAACGTTGCTTAACATCTATGATCTAACCAGAACCGGCCATTGCCTCCCCCTAATAAGGCCCTAATGGTGAATAAATCAGACTATGAAACAAAGTCAATAGTCACTTGACCCATTTTGAGTAATCGCCCTTCTTAGGTTGGTATTGCAAAAGATCATATTATTATAACAAATGGTACTGTCCTGTATTAGTTTGGGAGGAAATATAATGATAAATAACTGTCTATCTTTTTCTAATTTGACGTAGATCAGTTGTTTGGCGTTTGTCTCTGTATCAGTGGGTACAGGGATCGAATCCCGCTCGAGCATATCAATTGAAATGAAGTTAAAAGTGCAGTCCCAGTAACTTTTTATAAAGTTTAAGTTTATAAGAACAAATTACAATATTTTACATTTTAAAATTGGCGCCACCATGTATTTTTATGGCCACTATTACGTTCGAGTACTTATAAACTTAACTTATAAACGTAAACCTTATAAAAAGTTGCTGGGACTGAACTTTTAGCGCTGACTGTGCATTTTCGTAATAAAAATACATTTACAAAATGCACCGAATACTACGGTGAGGGAAAACAACGTGAGGAAACCTACCTGTTCGCCCAACAGATAATAGTTAGTGCTTATAAATGACATGGCTTAACACCTGTCACATTGAGTACTGACTGAGGGTTCGAGGTGTCCATAGAATTTCTACCTTCGCAGTTGCGGAGATGGAAACCTGAACCTCTGACTACCCCGCAAGGGTTAATGGTCGTGAATAATTAGGGTTAATGGTTAATGTATTTATCCTTGATGAAGTGATAAGTATTCTCACATCAGTCAAAGGCATAGGTAACACGTCGCTAGCCCATCGCCCAATAGATTCCATTTACCCTTACTAGCCTCCTACGACATGCCGGAAAGAACGGCAGCTAGTTCGCATGTCTTTTATGTCCCAGAACAGCACCCTTCCTTACCATATGAGATGCAAAACCGTTTCGCGAGCTATTTAGGGTCATTGATTCCTAAAACGTTTCCTTATTAAGTTGGCACTGAGAGCGAGTTGCATTGCACAATGCAAGGGGAAACCCTCGAGAAAGCTGCCCACAATTACGGCAATGGATCTCAATTAAGAGTCCTGGAGGGAATGGAATAATATTGAGCTCATAAATTATAGTATATATCTATGATTTTGTAAAATTTATGTACCTTTTACTAATGTTCAATAATATGACATGAAAACCTCAGTATTATTGCTAAGAGAACAAGGAGATAATAAATCCCCGAGGTTCTGTCCACTCCATTAGAGATAAATGAACGTGAGTGAATGTACGAAATTTTTACGAAGTGTCTCTGGTAGGATATTTTATTTATTTATCATCAGAATATTTGTGGTATCTGCTTTTTGACTGCAGATTGGTTCAATATAGGTAAATTTATTTTACGTACAGATATCCTACTGATGAAAGGCAGAGATCACGGAAACCGATTTGCCACGATCCTTAATTAACATTCAATTGTATTTATTCATTACATTTCAGAATTGGTCTTTCAATAAATTGTGACCATGATTAAAAGTCGTGAGAAGAAAGCCTATTTATCAAGCATACCTATTTATAGTGGTAATATGTACCAGTACCTGTCATGTTCATCTCAAAATATGTTTTTGAGAGGTCGTATGTTACTTACTATTGATATTCGAAAATGTCATCGCAACTTCAATATGAATTCTAAAACTGACCAAGTGTACATATTTTTTATATCCGAATCTCTGTTGACTCCAAAAGGAATTTAAGGACGTGAATACATATGTATCTATTATGTTTACAGTGACTGTGCGTCGGCCTGGATAAGAATATTCGGCGAGATCGGACGTAAACATTCTAATAGTAAGCTCCTGTCTTTAAAGTATTAGCAATATGTTAGAAAACGATATATTTGCTTGTGTAATAGTAAAAGGAGAAAACGAGGTGTTTTCGTACATTATTATCTATCACCTTAATTACAAATAACCCATGTTAACACTGGCCTTTATTTTTTAACAGATAAGTTAAATTAGTATCCATACATTCTATTCGTTGCTTTCGAAGTAGTGACATTTTATTTTTATATTATAAGCTCAGAAAAGATAGTAAAATGGTATTCAGATTTTTTCTTTAAAGCAAAATACATTATAAAAGAAGCACTTATAAGACATCGTTTTATTTTTTTATTTCAGACTTATTATATTCTGTAATAGTTTAGAATTTTAATATAAAGTTGTTCAATCACTTTTTTACGTATCACCAAGGTTCGATATACGTAAGTTTTCGGGTTTGATGTCCGGTCGAATGAAATAATAATGCTTTCTAATACGACCATTGACTACAGGTATTAAAAATGTATTTATCTCTACCTAACAAGTTCAGTTATGTTATTTTATTATTTTATTTGAAGTAAGAACTAGTTTACAGGATGTAATGTCCTCGATGATTTTCACAAAATTTATACCAACTAAGAACCGAACCTATGTCCCAGTAAAATTACTTACTTGGCGCGATCATCATCACTGAGCACTCTATCCTCGTTTTCTTCATCGCTAAACCCTGAAGCTGAACTCTGATGATGCTCAGGTATCTGGAAAATTAAACTTAAATGAATTTACAGCTACTCATACAGTTTCAGGGTAGTCAATGGCTTAAGTGGTCACTATCATCACAACGAAGGTCTTAGATTATATACGTGGCACTAGATCGATGAAACTGAACGAGGTTGGTGGAAAATCATGATCGTGAATAAATCAATCTCTCATCTTTATAGGCTTTCAGTTCATAATTTCAACAAAAAACAAGGCTTACATTTCTTCACAACGTTTTCACTTTTGATTTATTAGAATGATCTAAGAACATATAATAGACCGATACGTAAAGAACGACTACGAAAGGTAGCTGTCATATAATATTATGTAAACGCAGTTAAATTAATACATTATACGATGAGGCAGTTCTCAAAGTTTAATGAAAATGGACCACACATATTAGAAGTCAGTAAAAATATATTTGAGCCGAGATATGATGTACAAAGTATGATTGAAAAGAAACATACCTCAACCAAAAGAATACTGTCCGAACAACAACTATCCGAGAAAGAGACTCTAGTAGGTCTGGCCATTTATGACCTATCTAGACTGGTTGAGGGCTAGATCTAGTCTGAGCTAATTAGGACACTAATCAAATCAACACTTGTACTGAATAACGGGAGTAAATCTCAATTAATATACCCATATTGTACCCACAATGAGTATTGCAGTGTGTACACACTAGTTTGTATAGATCACCGATATTAAGCTATGTTGAGCTTGGTCAGATTTTGGATGGGTGACCAACCAGGACACCCGCCTGACAGGTGGACCGATGACCTCAAGAAGGTCGCTGGTAGTGTCTGTTGACGGCTATGAATGATCGTGTTTTGTGGCGTACCCTTGGGGAGACATACGTCCAGCAGTGGACTAGTATAGGCTGATTGAATTGACAAACCAGGTGATCAGGTAGTGATAGTTTTAATGTGGAGGCCTGCCTATCTGCACTCACCATCTTCACAAGATATTAGTATACAAGTATGGAATAATCAATGAGTGTATATGAAGAGGTGTATGGATCAATGATACAAAAGCTAGGACCGTGATAAATGGGATCAGGGGCGTGATGTGTTCGTATATATGTAGAGATCAAATATCTTTAAAGATTCAATATAGGACTCCAGGCTAGTGTCAAAACAATAAGACATAAATTGACTGAGTGATAAAACATTAAGAGCCTAAAAATCTAAATGCATAGGATTGGTTTAGAAAGATCACGTGACATCGCTATTACATAACTCCATCCCGTAAATTTAGATTTCTTTTATCTTAGCGTTTAGCCAACTTAGCTAAGGACTAGTAATTTGAATTTCTGTCTACTACCCAAGGGTTTATAGATGTGAAACTAGTTTTGTTACATAGTATCTCAATTTTGATGCATTTACAAACAAAGATAATAAATAATTTGCTAATCAACCGTAACAGCAATATACCGATTGTCTACGGTTTTATAAATAAACTTGACTTAAATTTACACAGATTTTAGTTTTATTCCGTCAGTTACTTGCAACTGGATGGTTTTTCACTTGGTATTTGTTTGGACTATTCCATTCCGTGTTCTTACCCAACTATGTAATACGATAGAGTAAAAGGAAAGACTTATCAATGCTTATTATTCCATGCATTCCTTCAGAAATCAAACTCAGATGTATTATTCAATATAAGTACAAGAACAGTACATTCATTAAATAGCTATAACCGTATATAAGTAATATACCTGTGAATCCAAATAGTTATTGACACTCCCAGAACTAACACTAGACTGGCACTCTATACTAGAATCACTGTTGCCAAAAGCACTGCTGCATTTGCTCAAATCCGAATCAGATTCAATCCATAATGGCGAACTGTATTTAAACTTGTGTACTAGATTATTCAAACTTGTTTGCCTATCCATTGTTTGTAACAAATAAAAAAAAACTATAAATAATATACTTAGAGTAAAAAAGCTATTAATATACTTAGAGTAAATATTTAGTTTAAACTAGAGTTAAAAAGGATTAAACTATAGTTAAAGGTGTTATATATTTGCACGTAGACGAAAGATTAATATGAAGATTAAGATCACGGGCACAAAGGAGAAGATTGCTTTATGTAGGCAAATAGGACACTGGGGGACACTCAACGTGAGCTCTTATGAAGTTATTAAATAATAGGTCAGCCCAAAAATTCAACAGCATTCTACAAGGTTAAAATTGATTGAATGACATCAATGCATTAAAACATAGGGAATTATGATTGTAATTCCGTGCAGGGTAATCAGATATTAAGACCGCTGTTACCTGAAGCTTTACTTTAGGTCACTCGAAACCTGCTTTTTATACCACAGTCTCTATCCAATTTGAGAGATGGTATGCTATATGGCACTACTAACTATACCGAAAACTAAGCACGAAAATTTCTCTTACCGCATTTTTCTATTTATATTATATATTTATATACATAACTAGTTAATTTGTATTGTCTAAAGCACACATATACGAGCATTTCGTAAAAATATATAGAATAACAATTACGAACAAAGACCTCTTATAATGATAAATAATATAATATAAGAACTCCCTAATCCAAATTGAGTGTCCCCGTCTGTAGACCTGACAGGATGTATGGAACAATCCAATGAAGGAGTCCGAATTGGCTCGCTTGAGGTCTCCGCGGTCACTCCAGCACCCCGATTCTACTAACTTCTTGCCCTAAACTAAACACTAAAACTAAACAGTGTACCTTTATGAAAGAATTTATTTACGAACAACATACATGAATAAAACTATTATTTAAAATATAAAATAAATAAAATAAAACTTTAAAGGAAAAATATCTCCTTTAGCTCCTCGCTGTCGGAGAAAGGCACGGTCCCCAATAAAACAGTGTCCCAACAGTGTTAGAGGGAATACATACAAAGTATGGTCCTAGTCTGGAACGTAAAAAGAATGCTACCTAGCTGTTGTCCTTCTCGGTATTTAATGGGAGGTGAGTAAGGGACTAGGGTTTATGAAAGCTATTAGGCGATGGGCTGTCAACCTGTCAATAAATATTCTTATAACATCATAACCTAATTCATACAAAAAAAAAACTCAAAAAGAGACCTAGGATTTATTGTCATGTCTTCAGGTTTTGTCCGCCGCGAAAGGGTTCAAAGGACGTGAATTTATAAGGAAAGGTGTGAGTGAAGTCATAGAGGTTTATTAGGATCGAACAAGGCAGCAATGATAGTCTGTACCCATACTGATGGAGAAGTAGAGACCTGAATATGTGTATGTATTCTGTTTGGAATTTAAACGGGTTTTTGGGTTGTATTTGCCATGTCATAAAGTAGGACGACAAATAGTTAGAGGATTTTATTTAGATATTATTTACATATTATATACTATATAATTTTACACGTGTGTTATTATAAATTTGGCTGAGAAATATATTTTCTTTACAGTTTAGTTACTCTTAAACTTACTTTGGACATTTATGAATGAAAAATGCGTTTTGTAATCAAGCGTATCTGATTTCAATCTACTATATAGTATACAAGTAACAAGAGTACTGAAGTACAGGTAGGCTGTCCTTAAAAACTCTACATAAAGAGAATGCGAAAATATGTGGATTGATGTTAGGAGAATCGGTACCCAGTGGTTGTACTGACTAAATATCTAATAGCAAAACTCATTGTCTCTTTTAACACCGATGAAACTGTACGTGTGTGTATGTAAATATAAAAATAGATATATATATATAAAAATAGAAATAGCTATACTATAATGATATAAGAACATACATATTTTAACATAAACTTATCGCTGTTCTAAAAAACAAGATAAGTTTGTAATCTACAAATTATTGAAACGCACAAACTCAAACGTGAGGAAGTCAGCCTATTTCTGGCAATAGTTAATTTTAAGCGCCTATTTAAAGAGATCATGAGAAAAGAGTTAATAGTTGACTCGGGAAACTGTTTGATGAAAACTTGCATCCAATTTAACTTACAGGACCATTGACCCTTGCAGGATAGTCAGAAGTTTAAGACATTTCTTGAAATATAGAGTTGTGAAACCAATATTATCTGAATATCTAAATTTATGTGTGGCGTTAAGATCTTATACATATATAACGTTCTTTAACAGTATGATTGATGAACGACGTAATGTCACATGTTTTGTGCTATAACAGAATAAAAACAAGACATACAAAGAGTATATAATATACAAAAAGTATACAAAAAGTATGATTAAAATATATAATATTGGCAACGAATTTGCGGCCTTGTTGTTATAATATACTAATTTTAAAAATCTAATTGTTGAATTGGCTATACATATTATATTGCCGTAAATAATTTAAACTACGCAGGAGTAAGAATTAATACTGATAGTATAGAAAGGCAGAAATACAAGGACGTGTAAGTAAACAGAAAAACAGTACATATCCATTAAGTAAGTATAGTCATGGAAAAATGAGACAAGAAAATATTTACTCTAAAACCAAGAGTAAATAGAAACAACAATATATACAAATTATAATAACAATGAAGTTTAATTTTCACAGCAACATTGTTAAAGGTTAACGTTTATTAAAGATTCATTGATTTAAAAGAGCACAAAGTTGAAGGCTTTTATTCTTTAGTAACATTTTATAACGGATCATAATTAAATGCACATGAAATGTACACCAAAATATAGTTAAACGCATATATAATTCATTTGAATTGCTCTACATATATAATTACACTAGTGGATAACAGTTGGGTACAAGTTTTAAGAATAATTATTTCTAAAATTGGTAATATGGTCACGCAATGTTTTGACTACTCCACAAGGGTTAAGGGTCATAAAATTGTTTCATTATTATAATTTTATTTGCATACTATACTTCTATACTTACTCTACCCAACCTCGCAAAGTGCATTTCCCTCAACGCCTCAATCTCGACCTCATTCAAACCTTCAGGCACCGAAATCGAAGATCTTCTTAAAGAGTTCCTAAAAGACACTGACTTTGTATTCCTATCAGATTTAGGTCCACTATATTCGCTTTCATCAGCTATATGAAACACTGGAGTAGGTATCCTGGTCTCCTCATTAGATTTGAAGCTCGCAATACTGCCTATATTGAACTTTCCTAAGTCTTCATGATCATCTATGTAGGGAAGGTCACTAGACATTCGATTAGCTTGGAAGACTAGTTTCCTAACATCAGGAGGCATTTTTACATAGTCAGAAGGATGTGCTAGGTCAGGCTTTGATTTGCGTTGCAATGAATCCATCTTTGGAAATCCAGGTTTGAAATATTCACTGTAATATGAACTTTTAGGTACTTCACAATACTTTTAATGTTTGCTGAAGACACTGCAAATTTTACATTGTAAATCTCACTAATCCACAAGTATATTAGCAACAATTCACCGAAAACTAATATTGACACTGGCTACTATTAGCTACTATCTTATCGCGGGTGAAATATCGTCTTCGTATCAAGGATAGATTACGTAGATCTTGACACGATTCTTGAGGAAGATTGTGAGATTTACATGTTTTATATGCACCACAATTGGGTGTTTCTGAAGTTTTCCTTGTATTAAAACTGCAGGCCAAAGGCTGGTCATAATAATTTAATGGCTACGGAAAATCTCAATTTAGTTTCATCATTATAGCTGCAAGTAATCATTCTTGCCTGAGTAGGTATAACACCTTAATGCGTTACTGTTTAATCCACGAACGATTTAAATAATGATAGCAAGATTTCCTAAGAGCGTTACTATTTAAATTTGTGAATGAAATGGATAACGTTGATAGAAAGAATACCAAACAAAAATTATCAAAATAATATTATCCCTTTTTGCACTTGGCATATTTAGAATAAATATTGCATTATTATAGAAATGTCTTGAATTGACATTGGTAAATTGATGTTACTATGTTAAAAGACTGATGAAGAGTTTTGATTAAAATAATAAAATAAAATAATAAAATAAATAATATATTTATTTAAACATGTAAGTGACAATGATACAAAAGAACAGTTTATAACATATGTGTATCAAAAAAGAGTAAGTTAATTTATAAAAAATGTAATTAAAATTCATCGCTGTTAGTAAAGACCATTACAGTTTGGGCAGAATTTGGGCAGGATATTTTATGAAAATCTATGTATTCTGATGCACTATCTAGTTAGAAGACCATATCATCTGACTATCCTTAAAATCTACACATTACAACAAATAAAAAGCATAATAAAGATATATTAAATACATACCCCATTTTCCGGATTTTCTAGATACTGCTTTCTGCTACCATCTGGATCCAATTTATTTAGAGTCGGTAGTGATATAGAATTTCTTCTCAAATTATCTTTCCTTAACTGAACATCATCCTTCTCGTTTTCCACCGTAAAACTGGTATCTGGTGCATCATTTATGGCTATGCTGGGCGCTGTGAGACCTGGTACCTTTTTGGGGTCAATCTTCTTACCCTCAGGGTCTAAGGTAATGTAAAGTTTACCTTCTGGAGTATCAACTATGATGGTATCACTGTTAGGAGTTGATATTACTGTTTTTAGATCTGAAGCGTGTATTTGTGTTCTTTTTTCTCGTTTAGGTTTCTCTGGGGGTTGGTCTTCTGAATCTGTTTTACTAGTACTAGGTTTTGAGTTATCTATTTCTATCTTAGGTTCTGTATTGGGTTTGTCTTCGTCGTTAGTTTCGTGTTCAGTTTCGTCTATAAGCAGTTGGTCGTCGGTTCTTTGCTTGCTAAGGTCGGAGTCTTCGACGTAAGGAATCTCGTCATTCTTGAGGATTTCTTTCGATGTTAAACCGTGTGCGATGTCACCATTTCGTCCTTTTTCTTTGTCCATATTATTTTTGTTATATCATGTTAACCTGTAACAAAGAATAATATATTTTATGAAAAAAATATTATTACAAGGTTATGAAAGCTGTTCTATATGCCGGTAATTAAGTAATAGTCGAAGAATAATGTTTATAGTAAGTTTCACCAACGGTTAACTAATCATAAGCTATCTGGTGAAATAAGGACATTTTTATGAGACATAATAATCAAATACTTATTATTACAGCACACCGAATGTCAATCAGTAATATTTTGTTTAAGCGAAGGATAAATTATGGATAAATTATACCGTTATTTTTTATTTGTATTATTGTATGGTATCAGAGGATTCAAAGTCTATTTATTATCTAGCCATATACATGTAACGTTATAAATATACAATAAGCAACGCCTAATAAAAACACCAAAAAATGTTCCCACACTATAACATAGTTACAAAAAACAAACATGAATGAATCGGTGAGGCATCCATCCAAACTTGATTCCAATCACGTATTATTCCATCACTGTAATTATGACGGCCTCATAGTGCGTAGATATGATCTTATTGTTTCATTAGGTACTCATTTTTATGTCTTAATTCACATACATATAAAGAGGTGTGCGTAAATAAGGAAATGGAATGTATGTGTCCTGTATTATTGTCCTAGGAATTAAGAATGTATGTTTTAAAACTGGCGCCATTATGCATTATCATGGCCATACTTTACTTTCGCATGCTTCGAAATGGAAAATATTGTCGTATGTTCTTATAAACTGAAACGTTATAAAAAGTTACTGGGATTGCACTTTTAGCACTGACATACATACATACACATCACGCCCGATTCCTTGTAGAGCGGTAGGTACTTCCAATGTTACTCCTTTTCCCCTTAATATACTCCAAGTATTCATTTGACGACAACCTCCGTGGCGCGATTGGTTGAGCACCTGAACGCTAATCGTGAGGTCCCGGGTTCCATTCCCGGTGGAGGCAGAGTTAAGAATTAGGCTTTTCTTTTGCTTTCCAGTCTGGTGGTTGATAATATGCTATATATGTATTTATCTGTATATAAAATGTAAATATATTTAAATATACGTTGAGTAGTGCCCTTAACACAAGTCTTAAAGGAACTTACTAAGGCCTAGTTCCATTGGTGTAATAATGTCTTAAATATTATTATCATTATTATTATTAGACATGCAAAATACAAATACAAATATTCAATTTACTTCCTAAACTATCATAGGACTTAAAAGCTTATTTTGATTATAATTTAAGCTATATGCTTTTCAAGACATTTTCAAGGCTATGTAAGTTTACAATGAGATTTGTAGTAGATAAAGCCTCTGGTTGCTTATCGGTAAACAACCTTATCTGCGTTACATCATGTATAACGTAAGAAAACTATTTATGGCGATTTACTTGTAAGACATTCTTACAGACACTGTTTTATTACGTCTTTATTTCTCTATTTTATTGATTATTATAGTTGTTTTAGTAATTCAATGGATTTTATGTTGCTTTGAGTAAGGTTAAAAGTGACCACGAATGAGTATTTCACACATACTTATATGTTTACGTTCTTTAATCCCTTTCGGGTGGATAGAACCTCGGCGATAGAGATCCTAAGTCACATTTTAGCATAAATATTGGGGTTGCGATGTCATAGAATGTTGATCACTGGTTGCTAGTCCATCGACCAATAGATTCTATTAACCTGTCTTAGTGGCCTCCGACATGCGGAAAAGAACGGCAGCTAGTTAGCATTATTTTTACGTCCCTGCTAAGCACAGGATAGAATGACTATTTTCTTTAATGATAATTAATATACGCAAGAATAAATATATTATATCTTTTTTTGTGTATATAATTATAATCGTATCAGTGAGGTATTGTGAGTTCGAAATTCAAATTTAACTGTTAAAACGCTGATTGTATAGTTATGTTTTTAAACATAACATAATATGCTTCACGACTTGTGTAAACACACTAAAGGTATAATCGATAGGCAAAGCTGATGCGATAGACTTCGAGGTTTCCTAAGCATTCAAGAATTGTCCATGTCGATGTTCGTAAAGATAGATAATTATAATATTAGGACAGCAATAATATAACCAAGAAGTCAGTACAGGTACGGTGAACACTAATTGGTACGAAGACTGCATACTTACAATGCATACAGAAAATCAGGAGAAGAGTATTATTTAATCAAACACAGAGTCACACATATTGAAATACTCAAGGTTATTACTTTCAATAATTTAGCAAAAACAAAAGACAAACGCGTTCACCACTATAAACTCTTGCAGGGTAGTCAGAGGTTCAGGTTTCCATCTCTGCGGAGGTAGTAATTCTATGGCCACCTTGAACCCACATATAATAAGTTACAGTAGCTGTTAATTAGTTTATTATATATACATGCACTTATTAAGATACAAACCTTGTCACTTTATCTCGTCAAGAAATAATAAATGAATAACACCACAAAAACACCAACAAATGTCCCATAGAGTAAATAGTCCAAATTATTCACGAAAAAGGTTCTTAAATTTACGTGGACACAGCCACATTTTTGGGGTTCCCCTTGCTCCACGTCACGCATAGTTTCAATAAAAAAAACTATTTTCTTTCAAAACTTTTATCTTTGGAATAACCAGCTAATTAATCGGTTTATGGAAACTTAAAATTGCACATAAGCGATGTCATAAACACGTAATATGTGTATTTAATCAAGTAAGAACTCGATAACAGTACTTAAATATATATGATATTGACTCTCAATAATGTATAATTCAATCATGAATAACTATAACACTCCTTAACATAAATTGTTTTTTATAATTTTATCCTCTATTTAATATTTATTCCTTGTTTAATATCACTTATTAAACTATTAAAAACATGACCTAAAAGCATGATCAAATCCACAGTTCATAATAACTAAAAGTTTTACGCATTAACGATTCACATAGTTTGTACTTTTAATTATCACTCGTCCCGTTCTTTGGTTTAAGTAGTTTAATAGTAGAACAGAAACACTTATTCAACTGAATTCAACGTCCTCTTATTCAAAATACACACAGAATTTATAACTTTGTAACTATAACTGATTTTTCAAAGCTAAACATATTTCCACGATAAGAAATACCGATTGGTTCAGCATTTCCTATAGCGAATCCGTTAATTAAACCTTGTACAGCACTAATTTTGCTTTTAATGTGCAAACCACGCCAGTGTTTATAATGAACTAATTCGCAAACCATCTTAACATACAACCGGCAAATTATTCACAAGAAGGCTTACCTCGCGATTGATTACGCAATATAAAATGAGCCGAAATTTAAGTGGTTTTTTTAACTCTTACCTTGAACCTAAAATATACATAAATTGGTTCGTGAATGACATTTTATTTATTTGCCAATGACGAGATAGATTTGAATCTGTCCTGACATATACTTTAAGACTGTAACCAGTTATTAATAGGCCGAGGTTCTCATAGTTACCGAAACGTTACTTAGCCACTAATAGTTCATGGTTTTAAATATAGCGAGTACTTGATATTTCAAGCGTAACTCTAACGATACTTATATTCAACGACTATTGCCTGTGAGAATTCGCCTTGTAGGTTTCTAGCGTCCTAGTGTATATGTTATGTTATTTATAAAGCATGAAAATAATATTTGGGACTCTGTTAACATCACTTGAACAATCACCTAATTTATTTCATTTAATATTGTGTTACGAATATTTAATAAATATGTACGTATTATACGAATATCTCTTTGAGGATCTGTTCACCCCTAATAGGGTTAAAGGAAGTTAATATAAGAAAATGAGATCAGAGGAGTTATTCTTAACTCTGATTTTTCCGGAAATCAAAGTCGTGACCTTAGGAGTTAACCGTTGGCGCCAAGATATTGTGTTGACTTTAGGGTGGTCTTCGAGTGTAATTATGAAATAATCTTCAATTTTATTATACGTCAAATATTGTTTTTATTATTATTACAAATAGTCCCTTGTCGTCAAGGTCGTGAAAAAAAAAGGTAACTAGATGGCGTCCTGCCCAGCATGTCGTAGGAAGCGATTAAGGGATAAGGAGTAAATTAAATCTACGCGGCGTCGATCTAGCAACCTGTCACCAATGTTCCATATGACATTATAACCCTAATACTCATGCTAAAAAGTGACTAAGGAGATATTATAATATCTCCGAAGTCTTGTTCAGCCCGAAAGGGATAAAAGGACGTAAATATACTCGTATATGTAAATGAAATACTCAGCTGTTAGGTATTCAGAAAAAAACGATTAAGAGCATAATGAGTATGAGTATTTACTCAAAAGTATAACTGGCGGTTACGTAGGGGCCTGCCCAACAAGACATATTACAGTCATATAGACGTCATATTGAAAAAGCTTGACGTGAGAAGCACCTATAACCTCCGAGTGTGCATGAGCAGTTCTATGAGTGTCAATGAAGAGAAAGCGGTTTCCCAGAATTGGGACAGATGGAGATCCGTGATCTCTGCCTACCCCTCTACAGGGAAACAGGCGTGATTTATATGTATATATGCTCACGAGTGCATTACTGAGTAGTCTCCCATTAACTTGTCATTGTACAATATGCACATTATGCAAATGTTTGCGGTTCGGTACACACTATTGTTTTTGCATCTCTAAGGATTGCTAACCGGCTTTAATGGCCCTAGTGACAGATACATATATTAGAGATCCCGCCACATAAGGTGGCAGTTGGAGGCGTCGCCACAGTCGCGTAATTCAGTGTTGCCAGTAAACACGCCAAAACTAGCACTCACTGTGCCATACGGCTCGATACATTATAGGTTTCATTTGTAACGGTCTTTGGTTGCAGAGCTATAAACTCAAATAAAACAAATTAATATATCAAAGTCAAAATATGTTTATTAAACTATTTCAAACATGATTAATAATTAACGGGACTTATCCTTCTTATTATATATTACATATATTATGTGTTCCTTCACTCTGTCCGCAATAGACCGTTTAGTGTGTTCGACGTAGGATTTCCCACAGCTGCAATCAATCTTATACACACCCTTATATCATATATCATGAGTATAAATCGCGAATCTCTTAAAACTATTATTTCAAACATGGCACTGAGCATTGTCTTTACATATTTTTTACCGAGGTTAGATCAGCGGAGACCCTAGCTTGGAGAAGAACTAACAAGAAACTCCGGAAATCAATTTATTATAATCATCCTTAACAAACATAAAAATTACAAAGAGTGGGCAAAAAACACAACGCTGGTAATACTAAATTTACCTTTCATACAAAATAACACGCAATGGCGGTAACGTCAAATTTAGTTCCAAGTTTGGCTACTGCCACCTTATGTGGCGGGATCTCTACTCTCACGACTAGTTTATATGTTTGATAACTTTAAACAAAATAAAACTTAATGTGTACAAATTAAAACAAAGTTAAAAAAACTTAAATCTAACAAACAGTAAATATTTACACAGTGCTACTAGTGTAACAAATTTAGCACCCAGAAACAAAAGCCCCCATCACTCTAGCAGCGTTGCCCCGCTGGATTGCCGACGACAACCTCTGGGCCAAAAATTCCCCGGAGCGTCTATCCATTTATATGTACAGTATATATGTTATACCTTTTTGACATTTTCCGCGTGTGATTGGTATAGACAAAGATTTAAGAAAACTATATTAGTTAAATTACAAAACAGCTCATGTCTGAATGCACATGTAACACCATCTGTTGAAATACGAATGGAAACTCATAAGGTTTTGTGGGGACCCTGTGATATAAGGTTCGATTCTCAGTTGAGGCATATTTATGCATAGGAAAATAACCTGCTCTCCAGTTTCTTCGTTGGTTATAGATAATCAATAATTATGTATTGTTTACCTAATGCCCTTAAAAATTCACCACGGGGATAGTTCAATTGGTGTAGCATTACAAATATTATTATTTATTTTATTTATATCACAGCCGAGTTAAAATTGTCTTCATATTAAAACTTAACCGTATAACTTAAATCGTCCATTATGATTCACATTATAATAACAAAACAATAAAACCATAATTTGGTCGGGTTACATTCAGTGATAACTTTTGACTGATAACCTTACACCAGTTTCAATTTTAATCTGTTTACGTTAAAAAGTATAAAATTATTTGTATATACATTCACTATTTGACATACATACACCGTAATGAATATTCATGCTGAAAAGTGACCTTGGAGATATTATAGTATCTCCGAAGTTCTGTTCACTTCAAAAGGAATTATGGGAAGTTAATGTATAGGTGTATATGTAAATACAGCATTTACATCACAGTTTGGTTATTGTTAAGGTGCAGAGTTTGGTTTTCCCTTAGGGATTACTATTAGCATACGAGTGGATTTATTAAATCAAGATGACCAGGGAATGTATGAAAGAAACTTATTCAGTGTGAATGTGGATTAAAGATTAAATCTAGAATACTAAATTGAATCCAGATACAGATTAATCTGTTAATCTCGTGCTAGCTCGTTCGTTCAAGATGTTAAACTATGTAAAAGACTAACAATGTCTTATTAATTATTATAGGAAATAATATATGTAAGTATTATCTAGTACAAACTTTGCATTAATTTCTCCCGCTACAATAAAAAAGGGGTTTCGAGTTTTATTCGAAGAAAAGAAGTATAGAATTCTTTGAATTATATCGATACAAGTGCTTCTAAATCACAACCAAACATAGAAAAAATAATGACAGATTTTACTCAACTTATAAGGGGCATAAAAACAAAAGTCATTGACTTGAAAACTCATCGCAGTCATGTGATGGACTAGTAAACAAAAAGCAGGTTTTCACGATATACATGCATGCTTGGAGTCACATCCTTCTGTCAATTTCATGGTCAAAAAACATAATATGTCATTTAGAAATCTACTATCATTGATATCATGGTTTATATGGAATATTAGTGGCTGGTTGCTAGTCCAAAGGCCTATAACTTCCATTATTCTTCATCCCTTACGAGGGAGTAATCTTTAGAGTAGGATTAACGTGAGTATATGTCTTACCCTTAATAAATATATCGTACATTATGTAAGTAGTGTTTTAATTGTAGTAGAAAAGGTCTAAGAAAAAATAAAGCCCAAATTTCAGATCTCTTTATATTATATGTACTCGTATATTAAGAATATTTAGATTTAGTAGAGACAGTAGTGTACACTAACTTTATTATTCTAACAATATTATATTTTAATTTATTTTGATAAAGGTATTATTATTCCAGACTATAGATACAGTAGTACGATAGTACAAGTAATCTAAAATTCTATGTTGGCTACACATATTTTCTTTACATAAATAAGGTAAATTGAGGACGTTATGTATGGTAACTGTAAAATTCAAAACTTATTATCCACTAAACTCATTGAATATTTATATATCTATAAGATTAATACATACCTAAAAAGTTGCATAATGTAACTATACCTATATTCTATCGATGCATTTTTATGAAATATGTATGTCAGACGCTATCTTAGAGACTCTACTCTAATTCTATTTAATCTTAATTACAACAAATATTATGCATACAATACTAAAACTCTAAACAGTCAACTAATTATATCTAAATATAATATTATATAGTATATAGATACTTACAAAAACAAAATAAAATTTCCAAAAAGCACCTCTCTGACCACAGACACTAAATAAAAAATTCACTTTCCCGCGTCCCGTGCAAAGAGTTCGCGAACCAAGGAGTTGCGTTGGAACAACCTCTTTTCAGTCTGGCCACTGACTAAGGCTCATTATCAACACGTTACTCGGATATTTACTTGCTGCTTATGAGTATGTGCTAGTTGGTTCACGCGGCTTTACTTGTTTAATCAACCTCCGTGGCGCCAACGGTTAAATGCTAGAAAATTTATTGTAAGGTTCCAGGGTTAATGGTAAAGGCAAAACTAGGAGTAATATGTTATTTTTCTTTAGTCTAGTAGTTCCATACATATCCTTACGTAAATCATTCACCTTTACAGTATTTCTATATCCCCTCACAGTAACTGCTCGGTCACCGTAATCGTAACTTTGATGGAATTAATATGAAAACTCATCGACAAGTTTCATCGTCACTTCCATTACATAAATTCCTTCAATCAGTTTCTAGTCTGCTACACACCATTTTCAAAGTATTAGAAAGAAAGGCAAATACTTTATTTCTGCTGATCCTAATAACATACATATGTTTTTAAACAACAGTACATAGATTTATTCAACTACATAAAATCAATTGCAATAGCTGCTTATATAAGCAATGAGATTTAAGTATCTATAAGACTTGCACCATCTTGTAACTATAACACCTTTTTTAAGTGTGTTGAATAAATATAAAGGCAAACAGTATAATCATTTCATCAACATATACGAGTGTAACATTAATTCATCAAACATTTTTAAACTAGGGTTAGTCAGAAACTAACCATCGTAGTCAGAGTAAATGGTTTATGACCAATTTAATTCCACAGGTTCATGAGGTATACAATCCAGGACAACAAAATATCTAGGTGGTAGAGAAAGATAATTAGATCTTCGTTTACAAATAAGAATATCAATGATGAGATGTGAAAGAGTTTTCCTCCCAATGCTTTCCCTCAGCAATGGCTTACGGGTACCCATTCAATATTTGACCACACTTTACTTAAATTCTGTAATGTAACTGGTGTGTCAAATCGTCAGTTTCATGTAGGAAAACATACATTTTCTTTTCTTTTAACTATAGAAACTTCAATCTTAAGAAATGCTAGGTCAATTATCATTTGTATATCGACGCTATCATTGCATTGAAATGTAATATTGGTTACAGATTGCTAGGTATTCAATTGAAGCCTAGATATTTACAACAACCTTAATAAGTTATCTATATTTACATTCGTTTTAGCATGCTACAACACTTTAATATGATGTTAATAAAATAAACGGATGTAAATGACCCTGTCAGTTTAATGTCACAACAAAATAATCTGTCACAAAATTAATCCTTTTACTACGATGAGACATTTCGTCGGAAAAACAAACAAACACACTCAACAATACTGGCGTTATGTACACAAAAGATGAGGTAAATTGTTGAGTGTACTTAACTCTGCTATCACGATAGGAAAGGCATATAGTCAGGCAAATGTTTGAACAAGATGAACGATATATTACGAATACCTACTAAACTGTTTTGAATATATGTACCTACAACGTACCTATAGACAGTCGCATCACGACCATTAAACCT
Organism: Leucoptera coffeella; assembly: GCA_030578115.1. Lineage (NCBI taxonomy): Eukaryota > Metazoa > Arthropoda > Insecta > Lepidoptera > Lyonetiidae > Leucoptera > Leucoptera coffeella. Next base: position 140,482 of record JAMBLF010000283.1, on the reverse strand, counting down.
TTCGAGGTTTTTCGTTAAAAGACTTCAAGAGTCATATAGAACGTGGTGACTGGTTGCTAGCCTATCGCTTAATAGATTTCATAAACGTCTAGTCTCAAGTCGCCTCCTTCCATATACCGATCTTAACAATATGTATGTAGCACTCTATTCATGTCCCAGAACGTAAATCAAAAATTTACATTGAGTTATTAAGTTTTAGTGCCTTCGAAATTCCAGTGATGGGCAATAAAGCCTCTGACTACCCGCGAAATTAAAAAGGGAGTGTGTGTACACAAATTGTTAAGCGTATGTTGTTGTTTTTATTTTTCTCAGGTTCAGTTAACCTTGATTTAGGGATGTGAATTTATAACTATGAATTTTTGTTAACGCATACACATATTTGACCTTTCGAGGGAGTCTGAGACTTAGGTGACCAACGTTGTCTTTGTAAAGGTCATTAAAAGACTACATTTCACCAATGTATTAGAAGTTTTTCCGTTACACAAAGTTTGTGCTTAATGTAGACTATTCCGAAAAATAGGAGAAAAAGAAGGCTATTTAAGCTGATCTTTCCTCATCGAATATTTGATTTGTTTTAAAATTACACTGAGAAATTTCCTAACCCATATTTTAATACAAAAATTATGAAAGACAACACACGTATGTACTTAGATACTTTAAATAAATGTGGAATTTTCTCTATAACTATAAAATTGGTACATGCTCTGGCGGAGATCGAACCATGAACTACCAGTGTACAAATTCTGCTACTTTCCTATTGAACATTCAGTTACATATTTCTATTACTGGTATGTCAGCCTATGTTCCCTGCCTACCCCTTTAGGTAAAAGGAAGCGGGTGTTCTTATACAGTTGTAGCACATAATTATGTAAGGAACTGTGTAAATTAGTAACATTAGTTGCATATCAGACATGTTAGTATGTCGACGTCCTTCCGTTGTGTAATTCTATATCGGACCCGATTCTCCTACTTGCTAAAGTGTAGTTCTTGCTTGCGATAGATTTGTGCAGATACATCCATATATTCACGCCTCTACGTCCCCAACGGGACAGGCAAAGACTATTGAACGCCACCTGGAACGATCCAGATAAATCTCTCTTGCTACACCCATTATTCTCATACATGCTAGTATTTTCTTCATACGTGTGTACGTACTTAATAAAGTAGAGTTTTATATAGGTATTTAATTAAAACATATTAAGAGATGTTTGAATCGATAACATATATTCCTATGCATTCTCTATAGCTAACTAGCTTATGATATCATAGTAAATGGAATTCATTATGATATTGTCATCAAACTGTCACTGCTATTAATTTCATTATAATCACGATAAATACATTAAACAAACACAGCTAAAAATTAAGAATTAAAAGCAACTTATTGTACATACAAATAGTATTTTTCTTTGCTCCATATATCCAAATAATAAAGTGAATATTATAATAAAGTCATTATAGTAGAATCGGAACTCGAAGAGCAGTCCAGTTGAGTGAATATAATTTATATTTCCTCAGCAGACAGAACTGATTATTATCATTAAGAGTCTAGTATGTGCATGATAATTTTATTAATAAACAAATACATACATACACATCATGCCTGATTCCCTGTTAAGGGGTAGACAGAGATAACGGATATCAGAGATAAACAAACACTTAAGTTTATAGTTGTACTTTAAGTTTATAGTTTTAATTTGTTTATCCATGATAACTGTATAATATAATATAACAAATACGTACTCCTTTATTCCCTACGGGTAAGTAAGTAAAAGGTACTGAGGGCTGAGTGGTATATAATCACATGGAAACTCAATTTAATCTCTTTCTTGTGTCTTTTAGTAAAACACTATATGAGACGTTTTTCGACCTACTCTTATTTTGAGAAATAGTCATGTTACGTCTCAGAATCTTTCCTCGCCGCAGTAACACGCTTTAATGAGGAAAACATACATACATATATTCACGCCTTTACGACCCTAACGACTAACGGGATAGGCATAGACTATCGATCGCCACCTGAAACGACCCTGACAAATCTTATCAACCTTCTCATACATGCTTTTCTGTTCTTCGTACTACGTACGCCTTGAGAAGAAAGTCTCCAATTGGATTTTATTATAAATTACTCAAAACTCTTATATTTTCTACTTATCCATTTATTATATTAGCATCTACTCTACTAAGCTTAAGACATTTTATAACAATCTTCTCTACCAAGCTTCTTATACCCCAGGGTTGACAGTACATCGCTTAGCCAATGAGGTAATTAGCTAAGGAGGTATGTAGACTCACGTGACCGGTGGCAGCCGTGCGTGTGATATACATTAGCGCTTTACAATCCGTGAGAAGTGCCTTAAAAGGGAACTGAGAGCGGAAAAATGTCTTGTTTGAGAATTTCGTTAATTTCATGAGTTGGTAGCAAATATCTGAGTAATTGGGCGCTAAACAAGTGAAAAATCACTAAAAGAATAGAAATTGATATATAATGGGATTAATTTAAGCATTTGATGAGTCACGTGATCGTTCTCAACAACTTTCATACATTTAGATTACTTCACTACCAGTTGTTACTTGTCTAAATATGCTGACCTCCCCTCACGACTGTACTAAGGTAAACATCAAATGCCTCGCTAAACTCAACCAAGTATAGTAAGAAAGTAAAATGAGTCAACTAAGTACACTAAGAAAATTAGATGATTTACAGCTGCATACACGATGACCAGTATTCCTTTAAACACCTGTTCAGATATTCTGGCTTCGGTCAGTGTTTAAATGGGTGACTGTTGTTGGTTTATGAGTGAAAACATTGTAAGGAAACTTAACATTAATTAGTCAGTAACTATGGGTTTACATATGTGGAGTTACATGATGAAAAAAACGCTGTCCATTGAACATGAGTTCTGTCTTCAGATCTTCATAGTGAAGGTGGTTATTAAGTCTTTGACTACCCCGTGACAATTGTAAAAAGCTTATTAATTTAAGTATTAAACTAATATCGCTTTAGATGTCAAAATGATGTAAGTGGGTAGGTATGCTACTTCAAAACAAAACGCAAAATTCGTAATTACAGTTTTAAGAGATTCGCGATTTATACTCATGATTAAATAACTAACGGGACCTATTGCGTAAGTTTTTATATAATAAAGTTACGAAATAAAAATTCGTTTTTTCCGCTCAACTCCCACGTTTGTCGTGTGACCAGCATTGCCCCTCCCATTATCACCTCGTGATTCCTCCGCGAAGGCTTTATTACACTAATTTCTGGCATCATTCCGCATCATTGTGCCCGGTCACGAGGCATGCCCCGATCATACATGGATACACGTCCTATGCTAGTCTGGGCTTAATAATACCTTTAAATACCTAATAGTATTTTTTTATAAAAGACCATTAGATAATACTGCCTTACAATACATTCATATACATTCATGTCCTTTAATCCCTTTGGGATTAACAGAACCATAGATATACAGGATGGCGCATTCAAAACGGTCAGTATGGGAAATGTTGAAACTATAAGAGACACGACGATTTGTTCTTAGGAAGCATGCCACCGATTTTGATAAAAAGAAAAACTGCATTCATACTTTATATGAAAAAATAACTGTATCCAGTACGGGAATCGAACCCGGTTGCTTTGAAAAAATAAACTAGCCCTTATCAATTTTTCTTTTTAAATATCGATTATGTAGCTGTAAATGTCTCTATGAAACATGATGTCGAAAATGAATAAAATGCAGATTATTTTGGCATACTCATTTCTTCCCGACATGTCGTAGGAGGCGACTAGTGGTAGGAAATCAATAAGGCGTTTTCCATATAACATCACAACCCCAATATTTATGCTATGTATGTAAAGTTCCTTAAGAACCTTTTATTCAGTATACCCATTCAAGTATTAGAGACGTGTGTATTAACAAATAAAAATGTTGTTAAATGAAACGATCTTTTACTTGGGTTATATCTTTATTAATGCTAGTTTATCGATATAATGTTAAACCGAAGCATATAGTTTAATTCACCACACTAACTTTCAATCACATTGACAACATCGATAAGTGCTTACCAATACTTCGCTTCACAGATACCATAGATTATTCATTGTGTACAAACTTCAAATTATATAGGACTCTTGTTCTCATTAGGCATATGATCTTTTTATTTATCCTGCCATACAATTAGTTAAGTATGTATGCGAAGGTGTTTTTGTACATCATAAACACAGGAGGTGTATGTATATCAGATCTTAGAAGCAATAACAATAGTGCCTCATATCTACAGTTCTCTGTAAAGAAAAAACAAGCGTAATGTGTATGTTAAATTACATTGATATCTTCATATATAAAATAGCAACACCACAGACTCAATAGCTTGGTTCCAATTTAACAGATTGAATAATCTATGGTACCCATGACGTTTAACTGTCAAGTTTGACAGTTGATAATTTTGACAGATCGCAACAAGAACTAGGGTGATAGTGGAATGTACAGTGGCTGATAATCTAATACAACACTTGGACAACGATTCTTTAACTATGTTAAACAACTATTAATCAATTACTACTAACATTAAAACAGATTTAAGATCACTCATGGATGATTTTTTAAAGTATATTTTACCTACGGGTAATTAATTATATTTTGTTAGATAAATTTTGATACAAATTCAAGTATACTCAATGTATATACATATTTGTATTGATAAAAGATTATATTATACAATACAAATGCCACGAAATATACCCGACAGAAATATCGGATGCCTTAGTCTTACTTAATAAAAAACCCATCAACCTTTATTGTTTTTTTGTGTATTTAATATGTCAATGTCAGTCAGATAGTTGATTACACTGGATAATACCTTGAATAATAACATAATAAGCAAGACAAAGTACTGTCGGATATATTTCTAGGCAGTGATAACTTTAAAATGAAATACCAACAATCATAATAAATAAGTTCAAAATAGCAAACATACAAATAACAGTGAATAGTAATATTTACTAAACCTTTCAAATTACCACTAACGCCACCTTTAGTATACAAAAAGAAACCCAATATAGTAACATCTAATGGCACAAATTTAACACAAATCACAAATTAGGAGCACAAACCCAATAGGTACAACAAACTCGTTATAATATAAATTTAATAGAATTTCACTTAATTTTATTCTACAACAAAAAGGCAAAAGGCTTCATCTTTCATATATTCATAATAAGTACACAGTTTAAGCTAAAATCTAATAATCAACTACGCTAAATAATATGCATTTCAATCTACAAGCTAACAGATTTCTTATAATATAAATGAGAGAGAAAATTATTCATAATTGCATTTTGACATAACACTGAAGTGTCTCTATAAACTTATCTACCCTTTACAGAATAAAAGATTTGCTATCTGGCACGTTAGTTATTAGTTTTATGGGGAAACATGAGCTTTAAAGGCCTAATAGATAGTCAAGACATAGATAGGTTGTCACACAGGCATCTGTCTACCCCTAAACGGTTGTTGAGTGTATCTAACAAGGTGGATTTAATAGCAAACGTATTTCAATATACATTAACAGCATTATTACTAAAAGGAAAGATAAATTTGAAACAGACGAATTGACTACATATACTATTTTTTATACTAAAGCAAATATATACTACGAACAATAATAAAATAAAATTTCCGTATATTCTAATACTGCTACATAGGCGAATTTGTCATGAAAAATATAATAAAAAACATCAATTTGTGAGAGAATTCTACTAATATTTAATATATATGTAGTTAATATACATAATAGTTGATTTACATCGCAAACTATCGGCACTAAAAATATAATCAAAACCATTTTTATTCGCAATAACTAGTATAGACTATGATAGATAGATCTTGATTTTAGAATATACTAGTAAGGTTTGATATATCATTATACTTTCTATGCTTCATTGGGCAATCAGTGGAAAATATAAATTAAAAAGAGAAACAGTACCATTCTATTGATTATTGAGTATGTTAAGTGTATTATTGTATTTTCACACTACGAACAATGATATGTAACACGAATTACCAAAGGATTTAGAAGTCAAACCATATGTTAAACGAATAAATAATGATTTAACCTACATGGCAAATGATTTAAATAATTTTGTACTTGTTGCTGCATTTAAAAACTAATGTTTAAATAAATAAAATGGAGCTAATGAGAATATTAAAAGACTTTTACATATATTTAGTATCTGAACCACGATACAATATGTAATGCCAATATTCCTATTTGCCAGATCTACTTCCAAAGTCATACACGCTGTGTTTTAAATAAAAAAAACCTGTCACGCCGCCATTTTGTGACATCATACGTCATAATGACAAAACGCTAAGAAAATAGAAACCAAAATGTATGAGATTGAATAACGCAATTCGCTACGTCACTTAATATGAAAAACGATTGAAAACTCAATAATATTGAAATGTAAAATGATTGTCTTTGTTCTTTATGGTGCAAATATTAAATACGATTACTAATAATTACAATGAGTGAGAAAACAACACGATAATCATCACTACTAATAATGTGTTAATGAAATTTAGTTCGATCCATCCGCTTATATAGATAAAACGCTAATTAATTAATATATATTCAATGTATATGATATAAATGAGATAAGCAATAAAACATTTAATACTACTACGTTAATTTGTTATTAAAAATCGAATAAGAATCGTATGAGTTCCTTACCTAATATAAATATTTTACTAGAAAATTTCAATAAATATAAACTAACACAATACTAAATTTTGACTACAGTATTTGTTTAATGATAACAGCCAATACCATGTAATAATTATGTACACTTACATTCCTATAACAAATACATATTAAAGACATGCATATTCCTATTAACATTCATAAAAAAGTATTCAGTATAGAAATTTTGTATATTATGTGAGAAGGGTTAAGATATATTTCGCAGTTTAAGTCATATAAATATTTCTTACATTCGAAAATTTATCTTAACGAGTACTCATACATGCAATGTCGTATAACGGGTATGATGTAATAAGAATGTCCTAATTATGACTGACAGTTGACTGACTGATGGCTGACTGATTTTCAAGGTTCGATTAAAAATGACTGATAAGTTTTAACGTTTATGAACAACGAAAAAAGATTAATCTTAATTTCGTTAAAAACGTTGATTAAATATACAATATACCGAAACAGGGTATTATTTATACTGCTGATTATGTATAAAAAGCGAAAAGTTAAGCAAACGGCAATTAATCTGCAAATGATTGTTTAGTATGGTTGCCATAGTTACAATAACCTCATTAAATCACATCCTAGATACTCATATCTTAAGAAAACAAATTTAGCTTAGAAAGAGATCAATAGTATTAAATTTTGATATTTTTTCGTATATTTAAGATTTATAGTAGATTTAACCCCTATTTATACTAAATTGCATACTGTAACAAAGATTATTTTTAAAGTACTTCAACTATTCTTAGCTTACCACTAGTTTAAGGATGTAAATGTTATTACGTTGTAGGATAAATTCTTGAGTTGGTAAAGGGATAAATTCATTATAACTTTCCAATTAACTTGACTGGTAAACTATTAGCCATTATAACGAGTCAATTTCAAAAAAACTATACACTCATTGTAGAATCTCAGTTCAATCTATACTTATTATTGACTGACTTAGTTGTACATATTCTTCACACGGTAACAACCTACATTCACTACCACATTTGGACACCTAACAATACTATTCACTCAACAAAACTTTAATAAACTGTTTAATGACAGATTTAACCAAGTTTTCTTCATTCTACTTCCTATTCCGTGCACTCATACATATATACACATTACATTTACACGTATTACACTCGGCTGTTATAGGTACTTCTAACGTCACTCTTTTTCAATATGGTCTATCTGACTCAAGTCAAGTGTTATTGGGCCAGCCCCTACGTAACCGAAAAAGGGTAAAGTTACAAGTACCTATCATCGCTGAGTGTGTACGAGAGTTAATGATCTTGTCAAGTGGTTTGTCAAGATCGGGACAGATGGGGATCCGTTATATCTGCCTACCTCTCTACAAGGAGTCGGGCGTGATGTGTATGTAGGTATGTATTGTAGTATATACCCGTATTCTCAAACGAGAAACGGGTCCCTGCACTATCTTTTAAAATTTTAAACACACCGGTTTCATGTACAAATATGATCGATAATTCAGAGTTAAGATATTACTACATAACCAACACTCATTCTAATTTAATAATCACTCTTATATCATTTAAATATTATTATATAACGTACAGTACTTGTCACGATTACGTTTTAACAAACATAAATGTTTTAATGATTAAGAAATGATCGAGGAAATGTGTCTTTAAGGTACAGTCCACCCCCAAAAGGTAAGGAAGGGCGTGAGTAACATATGTATGTACTTTGAGTGCATCAAAATAATCTCCTTATAACCATCGTTGTATACAATCAAAATTAATTTTTAACTAAAATTTGACATGAAACTTAGTTTGCAAATTATTAATAGTGACAAGTCCGGTGTATGCCAATTAATAATACTTCATTCTATAAGGTGCGAACATTTATAATGACTAAGACGTAAAAGTGAAGATTAAGAGTATTATAAGATGTTTTAAAAACATGTTAATACATAATGAGTTCTTGATAGGGTTAAGTTGTAAGATATTGTATGTAAATACTTAAAATTCTTACTTTTAAATATGTCTGCTTAATAATTTCCCTTGCCAATTACAACGATATTTTTAAAACATACATAAAATATGATAGTCAGATAGATGCCATATTAAAAAAGGTTGATGTTAGAAGTACCTATAACAGCTGAATTGGAAGGTGTATGAGTGTCAATGAAACGAAAGTGGTTTGACAAGATCAGGGCAGTTAATCCGTGATTTCTTCCCAACCCTCTACAGGGAAACAAGCTATGTATATGCTATGTAAAAATACTTTTAAAACATCTACAATACACATTCACTGTTACATCTTAGTATTCTACAACAGAAAAACTCCAATAAAATCACGTTACGTATTACGGTCAACAAAACCGTTACCAACAACAAAAACAGCCGACATTTAAATCACAAACGCCATCCCTCCTAGTAATACAAAATCAACTTTATTGCTTAAGTGATAAGGTTGCATTTGCTAATTATTCACCAGTGTCCGACCAGTTCATTTCTTCGGCTATCCGATTCATGCACGTCGCCATGTATTGGTACTGAAAATTAAGAAACAATTATAACAGATATCTTTGGGAGTAAACAGAGTGTAGAGTTAATGCTTATTGGGAATGTCCTGGATTATGGTCCTTCGATAACCTGATTACAGAACGTTACATAGTCTTGTTAAAAGTAATAGTAAAGATTAATGTGAAATTATATATTATTATGACTTTATATAGTTGAACGTAATAAAAACGTCTGCAAATTATTTACTATACCCGAAACCAGATATACCTTTATATTAATATTTACATCCATTAAATCCCAGGCTATTCTGGGAATACTGTGCTATTATGAGATATAAATAGAATGCTAACTAGCTGCCTTTCTTCCTGGTATGATTAGAAGGCGATAGGCGTCTAGGGGTCAATGGAATCTATGGGTCGAATGGATACCCTATCGTCAACATTTAAGTTTGTTCATACATTTAAGTTTTCGTGGTGACAGAAAACATCGTGAGAGAACCTGCCTACCCCTCGGGATAGGTAATAGACAGTGCCTGCATACGGCGATACAGTTCAGTACCTATCACGTGCGTCTATCTAAAAACGTGTGGCCCTTACCTAACATACCTTCGAAATTTCGGAGATAGGCACTCAAGACTCTGACTACACCTCCACAATAAAAAAATGTGTATACACAAGTCATGAAGCGTATGTATGTAAACTTACATAAGGCGAGTAGAGTAGCAGGCAGTGGGTCTTGTCATCAGCTGGATAGTTCAGCTGGAGCGCTGCGGCCTCATCATCAGCCCTCCACGTCACCCCTCGCCAGGTCAGCTGGGCTGCTTCCCCTTGCAGGTGGTAGTCGTTGGACTCCAGCATGCTGGGGGGACACTTGTACAGCTTGAGGCCTGTCCAACCTGGAATAAGAGTGGGTCGTAATGTTTATTTTATTTTATTTCATGTTAATAGAATTGTAGTTATATTTTTTGTTTCGAAATCACAATGTCTTCCCGTTGTATTTAGTAGTAGATATTCTAAACTACTAATAAGAAAGCGTTATTTCTGACCAGCATGTTATAGGAGGTGACTAAGGGACTAGGGTAAACGGGAAATTGTTGGGCGATGGGCTAGTACTTTGTCAAAAATGTTCTAAATGATATCACAACCTAGGTACCTAGGAAATATAATCTTGTCTCCCAGATTCTGTTTGAATCCAAGAAGCGAATGTAATAAGTTTGTATAGGTATGTATGTACGTGCAACTTACCAATAGTCAATCCAATGCAATAGGCGAGGGCAGTTTCGTTGCCGTCCTCGCACCTAGCCGGTGGGAAGGCTATATCGCCGTAGCCGGGCAACGAGCGGGCAAGAGCTAGATAGGCAGCCGATCTGGAAGGTTCCTGAACTGCTTTTAACTGGTATAGGCGGGAGCCAGCCGAGCAGATACCGCGGTTCACGTCTTCGATTGCCTGTTAAAGATATGAATACGTTCATAATCTATAACACCTTATACTTTAAATAAGGAGCGATCTACTTTAAAATTTGTCATCTAATTGAATACAAACATGCGCTTATTTCGGAGGCCTATGTAGAAAAGGCATGTTCTAATATTAGTTCGTTTATATACTTAGGTCGGTTTTAGGAACTTTGAACACCCTTTCAGGTCGCGTACATTAGTGTCAGATGTCGAATTAAGACAACTAAGTTATCAGTGATCAACGCCACCCACATCACACCTTTAATCAATTTGCTATAATAATTTATTCGCGTTACATTTACTAATACATACGATAACCCTTTCTATTGGGCAGAACCTTGCACGGCTTATGCTGATAAATTACACACACACACATAACACCCGTTTGCCTATATATCTCGATCTCGATAGGTCCATGTATCTCATATGGCATGGGATGGTAGAGATCATGTATCTCATATGGCATTTGCAAACCACTTTCCTTCTATGATAACCTTACACCTCCTCCTTCACACTCGGCGGCTATAGGTACTTCTATGTCTTACTCTCATCCTTACCTGCCAGAATATGAACTCCCTGGCCTTCTCGTCTTCGTCAGTGAGTGCCATCTCCACTGCGGGGTTGAAAAGCCACTTGCGCACCGCGAGACACGTGCACGACGCAGTGGAATAGTTCTGGATGTACAGGGAATGCGGACACTCGTTCGGCTGCAATTTGCGCTCTGGAATTAAGGGAATAAGGACGTTAATAGATTGTGGTTATATGCCTTTTGTAACGGTTGATATAAGGATGAGTAATGGGATTAAATGAGTGAAGAGAGGTGATCTATACATATACATTCACGTCCTCTAAACCCTTTCGGGGTGGACATAACCTCGGAGACATGAAAAGATTTCTCCGGTCACATTAGCATGATTGAGTTTGTAATGTCAACAGGTTGTTATCCTTTCGCCCAATAGATCTGTGGTCCATTAGGCGCCTCTTATTGCATATAAAAGAGATGGGTTTTAGCAATCCTAATCATTTTCTTAATATTAAACTAGTGTTTTTGAAAGTAAGTTCCTAACAAAGAAATTATATCATAAACACAAAATAATTATGTCGTATCTACAGACGTATCATACTATGGTTACGTATGGTACCTACCAAAGTTATACTCGACAATCTCGAACAGATAGAAGTACTTCCTAGTGTGTTCTGCGAGTGGAATTCTGTCAGCCACGGACCGGTAAACATCATCAGCGTTGGTAGACCTCAGAGCGCCTAGAGCTAGCACTGCGCCGTTCGGCAGTTGTACCTGCAACGCGGATAAATGTATTAGTAGCGCCATCTAGTAATCGAAAAGACTCCAAATTGATTTATCAACTAAATTTAACTGACGTTGCCGCGGTTTTCATTATACAACGCTAGTAGTTAGTCTCTATTCGACTCAGTGTTGTTGGTTTCGATGGAAACATTGTGAGGAAACGTACTCATATTGGTATAGGTATCTAATAGGATGGCGATAGACTAACCATTTGTCATTTTTTAGTACTGGATATCTATTCAAATGTGGCTTTGCGTAGACAAAGACCTTCGTTGACGTAAGCCTGATCTTTCAATCCTGTTACCCTGTGAGTTTAAACTGTCACAAAAGTTGTATTATGATTACCTTGAGTTCCACAGGCGCTGGTCCTCCGGCTGACTCAGTGAGGAACTCCTGCACAGCCTCCGATTCACCGATCACACGCACTGCACATACCTGAAGAATAGTAAGAATTATTAGTTTACATGGAAAAAATACAGATGTCACTGCTAGTATGCAACCGAGGGGAAGCACTGTAAATAATTTTGAAAGGAAAAGCTGTTTCTTATACACGTACACATTTAGATAATACTGTAAAAATACTGCCACTGTTACTCTTTGCAGGGTAGTCAGAGGTTAGCGTGTCCATCTCCGCAATTGCAATGATACCGATTTTCTAGAGATTAGGTATTTTTGGAAAAAATATTCGAGATTTCGACCCTTAATAAGTAGGAAACTAAGCATTTCTGTAACACATAAAAACCAAAAATACCTACTCTTTGGCACACTGTATGATACTATTTCTGGGTTAGCCATCTCTTCGTTTACATTCTATTGAAGTCCTAAACGATCACGAGATATTATATCATCCTAATGCCATATATACAAACGTACAAATCACGCCATTTTCCCTTCTGAATAATAGGCAGATCTTAAAATCATAATGTATCCAATACATCATACCTTTTCCAAATACTGTTCGAGACCTCTCCTTCTGGCATCCAATTGTTGTTCGCTCAGTGTGAAAGGCCACTTGCCTGGCAGCTTCGGGAAGTTGAAACCTGCAAACACACCATAAGTTTTATAATACCAACAACATATAACATATCATACATAGTAGATAGTGATCACAAATTAAACTAATATACACATGCTAGGTAATAATCACCAAGGAGGTCGCAACTATCCTTACGCGATTACGCGATTGCCCTTGCCTAAATTTAAGACTATAGTTAGAGACCGACTAGTCCGGGGCGCTTACTACGCGGTCGGAAACTACGTTGCCGATGCTCAGGGTTGGCATCGAGTGCATCTAAGCTATATGTGCAAAGATAATTATGTTTCTTTATAATTTGTTTTTGTAACTGGCACTGGGCAAAAAATCCTGAAAGCCGGAGTTTCTCATTGATTCTTCTCCGAGCCAGGGCTTCCGAACCAACGGTAGAATTTCAATGCTAAGACACAACCAGTGTCAGGCAAATGTTTTGACTTCCAATGAATGTACTGTACTTGTACTTATGTTGAATAAAAACATTTGACTTTGACTTACCTAGAAACTCCTTGCGCAATTGCTGGTGTAAAGCGGCGAATTCCCGGTACCTTCTGCTGCATAGGTGCCTTCCTGCCATATGGACGTTGAAGACCACGTACGACCTTCCCGTAGCCCTCTCCATCACCACGCGGTAGTCCGGAATGGAGACTGGCAGAGATCTGGTGAGGGAAAAAAGGGGGTTAAAGAAACGGTGGTACTAGTGTTAATATTGGATCTTGTTGGAACAGGGTTTGGTTTTAGGGAGGAAGAAATTGTTAGATCTACCTAGAAACATCTTAGGTAGGTAATAGTTATAACTCAGAATCACAAACTCCGCAATAGCGGATATATACATGCGAAACTCTAACACTGAAAGCTTAATGGCCGGAGAATGTATGTTATTACCTATAGCGACTATCTGGATTTGTAGCAGTTATCTAGTAAAACATAAATAGTAAAAAATAACTAAGTATATAACACTGAAAAAATAATCACTGAAGTCTTCAAGTATAATTAAATACACAGTTAACTATTGTGACTGTAATACTAGTAATCAATCAATCAGCATATTGCAGTCCACTGCTGGACCTAGCACGATCACCAGTGGCCCTCAGCTTGCCACTACCAGCGACCTTTTTCAGATCATCAGTCCACCTAGCAGGGGGACGTCCTATACTATGTTTGTTGCGACTAGTATTGTACTTTATGCAAAAATCAGTTCAATATCAGATCAATTGAGACAAATTCAGATTTCGCCATTTCAAAGTGACAAATTTCGCCATTTTTAAAGCGAAATTTGACACTTGCCGATATCAATGGTGAAATTTGACACTTTTGCTAATCCACTGCTAACTTCACACTGTTACCGATCTGTTATTGAACTGCGTTGTGCTAAAACACATTATCAGCCTTGGGCCCCAGTTGTTATGGGGTAGTGACCTTACCTCTTATCCGTATAGTCGTATCGCTGGTACACAGTGGCCCTGGAGTTAGCGGCTCCCCCGATTACCCCCACGGGAGCTGCTGTGTCATCGGATGGCTCCAGCCGTTCTGCTTCCTGTATCACGATAATGGTATATTAATACTACATACAACATAGTATAAAACAAAGTCGCTTTCATTGTCCCTATGTCCATTTGTATGCTGAAATCTTTGAAACTACGCAACGGATTTTGATGCGGTTTTTTTTAATAGATAGAGTAATTCAAGAGGAAGGTTTATATGCATAATAACATCCATTAAATAGTGCAGTAGGCTATATATTTTATACCCGTGCGAAGCCGGAGCGGGTCACTAGTACTACATATAACGAATTCACGATTATACAACTCTTTCGGGGTTTAAGTTACACCAAACAGCATACATTAAATGAATGTCGAAATTTATAATAATAATAATATTTGGACATTATTACACCAATTGAACTAGCCCCTTGGTAAGTTCATTTAAGACTTGTGTTAAGGGTACTAGTCAACGTATACAGAGTGGCGCATTCAAAACGGTCAGTATGGGAAAGTCTGAAACTATAAGAGATACGAAGATTTGTTCTTAGGAACCATGTCACCGATTTTGATAAAAATAAAAACTGCATTCATACTTTCTTTGAAAAAACAACTGTATCCAGTACGGGAATCGAACCCGGTTGCTTTGAAAAAATAATTTGGCCCTTTTCACTTTTTCCTTTTAAATATCGATTGTGTAGGTCTTAAGCTGTAAATGTCTCTATGAAACATGGTGTCGAAAATGAATAAAATGCATTGTTTTGGCATACTTTAATTTATCATAGTAGGTTTTCTAAGTGACCATCGTTGTTTTCAATACAATATTCAACACGTTTAGGTAACGATCTTACTTTTGAATTTTGTATTTTCATGTGGTGAATTTGCGTTACAATTGACTTTATTGCTACTTTTAGGTCTTCAATGGTCTCATAACTTGTTTTGTAAAATTCATCCTTAACTTAATCCCACAAGAAATTTTCTAAAATGGTTTAACACGTCACTTTAAGTGGACTTTTCAATAGATTGTTAATTTTTGATTACTGTAGATAACAAACCTTCTTAAAGGATTAATGCAATGCTAGTGCCACATGATATGGTGTATGTTACAAGTAAGGAAGTACAAACAGCCATAACTTTAATATAAATTAATTAAATAAAACTTACATGTCTGTTGAATATTGTCACGGTGTATGTAAACTACTATGATAAACTAAAGTATGCCAAAACAATGCATTTTATTCATTTTTGACACCATGTTTCATAGAGACATTTACAGCTTAAGACCTACACAATCGATATTTAAAAGGAAAAAGTGAAAAGGGCCAAATTATTTTTTCAAAGCAACCGGGTTCGATTCCCGTACTGGATGCAGTTGTTTTTTCAAAGAAAGTATGAATGCAGTTTTTATTTTTATCAAAATCGGTGACATGGTTCCTAAGAACAAATCTTCGCATCTCTTATAGTTTCAGACTTTCCCATACTGACCGTTTTGAATGCGCCACCCTGTATTTAAATGTATACATATTATATATAGATGAATACATATATAGCATATATAATCAACGACCAGACTGGAAAGCAGTAGACAAGCGTAGTAACTCTGCCTCCACCGGGAATCGAACCCGGGACCTCACGATTAGCGTTCCGACGGCTAACCGATCGCGCCACGGAGGTCGTAGATACTTGTTGTTTATTAAGCAAGCGAATGCCATTTAAATAAAGCTGGTTGTAGTATAAGTATCCGTAGTAGTATATTTAGAATACTGCAGTGAGTGACAACATCGGGAGGAAACCTATCTGTTCCCCGAACAGGTAATAGTTAGTGCTTGTGAACGGCGACATGGCATACCACCTGTAACATTGAGTACTGACTATTTGGTCAACACGATGGTTTAAGATGGCCATAAAATTGAAACCTGAATCTCTAACTACCCTGCAAGGGTTAATGGTCGGGAACGCTTTTTTTTGTTTACCATTATATGATCCCAGTATATTATATCTTTGTTGCATATAAATCAGTATAATCCAAATTCACCCGGTTCCCTTCTATTATGCAACATACATTGTAGACAATAGGCAAACAAACAATGTTAAAGTTTGTGTACAATGTACAAAGTTTGTATCTATTTCTGTGGCTAGACAACATTATTATCAACACGGTCTCATTCTTTTACTTAATTCAATGACTTTAGCTACTTAAGTGTTTATTGATTTATTGGCTGGGTATCAAAGTCTTCTATTTGCAGTCAGAGCTTCATTATTAAAAGGTATCATCAACATCAGCCTGTCTGAATCCACTGTTGGACATAGGCCTCCCCCAACTGACGCCACTTCTCCCTGTCAGTGGCCGTTCGCATCCATTCATTTAAAAGGTATAATAATAATAAAAGCGTTTATTCACAACCTCAATAATATTGTTTGTAAATCTCTATAAAAAGATAAAAATATTTCTAACTTATGTTACAAGTCCTCTATTACGCGGTGCTGAATTTGTAAATTACAAGTGGGTTCAAACTACTATCGAATCACTAACTCCACAGTTTCGGAGTTATATACATATTAGAGTTAGATAAAAGCTCAGGATAACCCACAAGGGTAGGGTAGAGAATATTTATGGCTTATATATACCTTTTGTGTCACAGAGATGACTGTGAGAGTAAGGCAGTCACCTCCGGACTTGATCAAGTCGACCACCTGTTTGTGGGTAGCCCCTTCGACGTTCACATTGTTGCTGAAACGGAGAGATATTTATAAGTACATGTCTGTATATTTGCAATTGAAGGACGATATAGGTAAGTTCTATGACAAATTCGTAAGTATGGCTCCATGTTTCAGATAACGAAACACATAAGTTCTACAGTGACGAAAAACATCATGAAAAACTCTGCTTTTTGACACGACTTGGAACAACTTGAAATGCAAATTATATTATTAACGGGTTCTTTAAGGTCACTTTTAAACTTATTCTGCAAATATTTGGTGACAAATTAGGGTTACCTGGATAAAGATGAACTTTATAAGTCAACAAAATTCAATCAAACTTCTGAAAACAACTAAAATTGTACAATGGACACGATGGTGTATTTTTCCTTAATTTTCGTCTCAAACGCGGACATTTAAATAATTGATTAATAATAGCTGGACCATAACCACGCGACAAAATCATTACGACCGTGCGTTAACACGTGATTTAATAATCCACAATTAACGCAATATATTTCATAATTAAAAACGCATTGGCCTTTGATACTTAACATTAATGAAGGCTATATAGTTATCTAGTGCTAGTCTTGAACGTAAAAAGGGTACTAACTAGCTGTCGTTATTACAAAAAAATTAAAAAAGTAAGTTTTAAAAGAAGAAGAAAGAACTAGTTAGGGGTGATTGGAAACTATGTATAGATTGCAGGAAAAGCAGTCTCTCTAAAATATTACACAAATGTCAAAATAACTCTGATACTTATGCTACAGGATTATAGGAGATGACTCTTTATATTCTGTCCACTATAAAAGAGATATAAGCACATGTAATATAGAAATGGACGTACTTTTATAGTAAAAGAATGAATATGTAATAAGTCCATTAACATACCGTATGATGAAAAGGAGTATGGCTGTCAATTAAGTAAAAGTGACAATAGGGATACAGCCTCTATAGAAATTTTCCATTAATGTAAGCTATATGTACCTACATACATATGACGCAACAATTGTTTCCTTTTGCATCACATAATTAAGAAAACTTTAATCGCATTTAGTTCATAGTGTAGGGTTGAACAAATCAGATGTTATCGTTAATAGTTACGCGTGTCTAAGTTATCTGCCTAGGTCTCATTAGGTATCAAGATCAGACCCCTGTGGCATCATGTCTAATAATAGAACAATACTAACTAGTGTAAGTCTTAGATAGATGATAGTAGAATATGAGGAAAATTGGAGTATGGATTTTTGACTGCCGAATCTACATATTATATTATTTTTTATTGTTATTTTCAACATACTCGTCCTTTACCTTAACAGAAAACCTTTCGGTCATGTACGAAATATTATGGTTTGCCAAAAACGCGAATAATGTAGATCAGTCATAAATTGCTACACTTATGCAGGGAATACCATAGTTAGTGCATTTTATTTATATGATACTAGTATGTATTTTTTATGTCGAGGAAAGATTCTTAGTTCCTAATAACTAAGTTAGAGCCGATGAAAATGTTTTTTTTATTTTTCTAAGTATTATCACCCCTAAGAGTATGGAAAGAGAAACGTCGTTATGATATTTGAAAGCATTAAGGCACCTATCGACACATTGAGTACAGTGAAAAACAGCTAAACCAAACTAGGAATGAAACTTTATCTATATCTACGAGTAAAATGTGTATTTCTAGGCGGGTGTAACTATGTAACATAAAGAAGAACAGAATCTATGAAATGGTTAATGGGTGTCAGTGAAACAAGATAGATTTGTAAGAAGCGTTCAAGGTGGCGATCGATAGTCTCTGGCTATCCCGTTGGGGAAGTATAACAGGGACTTATGTACAAAATACTATAACTGCCTTTCTTATTGGCTATCTCAAGAAGCTTACGGAAAGGGCTTCAAACGAATTTATAAGGCGATTAGCTAAGCTATCACCAATGTCTACATCAAAGGCATTTTTTCCTGGTAGTTAGCAATAAAAAAATAAGAGAAATTAAATTCATTTTTGTTCTATACAAGGCTCATAAATGGGCTATTTGCACGAAATGTGTTATTGACATTTTTTTTTCAAAATCCGATTTTTTTACATGTAATGCATAGTTTTCATAGCCAGCTAACTCGTGGTATAGGTCGCCATGCTTACAGCCCCCTAAATTAGGAAAAATAACCCCCCCAAAAAATAAGCGCCACGTGCCTTGACAAATGCGTTCACGTTTTTGACAAGTAGCCATAAATGGAGCTACGTTAACGGCAATAAAGTATTTAAATAGAATACGTGGGTACCTACTTTTTTGCATTTCAATATTTTTGAATAGAAAACTATTTTTACATTCATGTAATATTTAAATACACACAAAGCAGAAAGGTGAAACAATATAAATTTGTATTGTGTTAGTAGGCTATCGAACAGGATTAAGCAGGATTCAATAAGGAAAGCATGGTTCAAATCTTCTCATTAAAGAGCATCTCCGAGAAGTTTCTAGCAAAGGACTTTCAGGTGTATTGCTCCTTTATAGACTTAGAGACGAAAAGGCCTTCGACTACATAGAGATCTGGGCTGTTCTGGAGTCCTTGCAGCGATGCCAGGTCGATTGGCGTTATGTGCAGGTGTTGAGGAGCCTATACAGCGTGGCATCGATATATGCTCAAGTCCAAAACAGGAAGACGAGTTCTATACAGTTGCTCAGAGGAGTGAGACAGGAGGATGTCATCTCCCCGAAACTGTTCACGAACGCACTGGAGGACGTCTTCAAAACTCTGGATTGGACTGGGATGCGTATCAATGTCAATGGCATATACATCATACATCTCCGCTTCGCTGACGAAATTGTCATAATAGCGGAGTCGCTGCAGGATTTACAGCGAATGCTGCACAGTCTTAACGGTCGGTCGGTCTCCGCATGAACGTCATGTTCAATGAACTCGTTGTCCCCGACCCGATCACGATCAGTAGAGAAACGCTCGAAGTGGTCCAGGAATATGTCTACCTGGGTCAGGTTCTACAAATGGGTAGGGACAGCTTCGAGTGTGAGATTTCCAGAAGAGTGCAGCTGGGCTGGGCAGCATTTGGGAAGCTGCATCACATCTTCTCGTCGCCACTACCGCAGTGACTTAAGACCAGGGTTTTCAATCAGTGCGTCCTACCTGTAATGACATACGGTGCCGAGACGTGGAACATGACAGTCGGGCTGGCTCACCGATTACATCTCGCTCAGCGAGCAATGGAACGTTCGATGCTGGGTATCTCGTTAAGGGACAGGGTCCGGAACGAGATTATACGGCAGAGAACCAAAGTCGTAGACATTGTCTATCGATGTTGAGGTGAAGTGGCAGTGGGCCGGTCAGGTCAGGCGCAGAACCGACGACCGTTGGAGCAAAGCGGTTCTCGAATGGCGACCGCATCTCGGTAAACGTAGTGTAGGACGCCCCCCTGCTAGATGGACGGATGATCTGAAAAAGGTCGCTGGCAGTGGTTGGCTGAGGGCCACGAGTGATCGTGTTTTGTGGTGTTACTTTGGGGAGGCTTACGTCCAGCAGTGAACTGACATAGGCTCATTGATTGAGACTTAGAGACGGCTTATCATAGGGTGGTAAATAGGTGGATTAAAATGTGGAAAGCGTTGTCTGCGTTTGGGTTGGAGGGTCAGCTTGTACGTGCACTCTAATCATTGTATTATGGTTCGAGTACATGTGTGAGAGTGGGTGATGGTTGCACGGACTGATTTGCCACCTGTCGGGGTGTTCGCCAGGGTTCACCTCACCTTGCCTCACCTTGGCTCTTCAACCTATTTATGGGTGATTGCTAGACAGATTTGCATGAATGTAGGCGAGTTTTTCATCAAGTGCGTCTTATACGCGAACAATCAAATGTTGCTTGCTTCATCGACTAATAAGTTGCAGGAGATAATAGACATTACATGTAAGGCTTTTGAAAGAAAAAATGAAAGTAAGTAATACCAATACTAAGAATTTTTAGAGACATAAAAGTATGACAAAATGTGTTATTAAAATGGATGGTAAGGAACTGGGACAAGTGAGGGAGTTTGTGTATTTGGGATGTGTGCATACAAAAGAAGTGATATTGAAAGAAGAGTGAAGAAGGGAAAGTGCAGTGAATGGGGCTTTGAGCAGCGGTATGATGTCTAGTCAGTTGATGTTAGAACAAATGTCAATTAAATGTGGTAGGTGTACTTAAAAACTATTCCAAAATTTAATATGCTGCTACTTAATAGTAGAAAACAATCACGATCAAGTTTTGCTTGCGTCGTCGGCGCATGAGTTGCAGGAGATGATGGATATTACATGTAAAGCTTTTAAAAAAAAAGGTATATAGGTGAATGTAAATAAAACCAAATGTATGGTTTTTGAGAGACTGGAAAGTATAACAGAATGAGTTATTAAACTAACAGCTTATTTATTTGGGAAGTGTGTTTACAAGAGATGGAAATTACAAGAATGAAGAAGGGAAATGCGGTGAATGGGGCTGTGAGTGGTATGATGTATAGTCAGTTGACGTCAGAAAGACTGGCTATCCATAACGCTGTTCTGGTTCTTTCGGTTATGTATGGTAGTGAGTGTTGGGTTTGTCCGAAGAGTCATGAAAGCAATAGGATTTTAAACGCTACAATTCTATACGAAATAAATATTAGAAAAAAAATAGGTCACATATTTTAGAAAATATAACCCTGTCACAAAAAATTGTTGCCCCTGCAAAACGCCCAAATATCAAAATTGTAAGCAAAAATAAGAGAAAACGTTTTCTCTGGTTCTATCCTGAAATGTATTAAGTAACTGTTAATATATCTATGTAACAAGACATATACCCGTTCTTCTCGGCTATCTCCCGCGGTTCCACATCGTAAATCTCGAAGCCCGTTCTGTCACAGAAATAGTAACTATAAAAGAAGTTCCCTGAACGACCTCGGTGCAGGGCTGACATGATCCCAACAGTCTCGTGTACACTTCCCTCACCATTGACACACGCACGCACTGCTCACTACCACCCGGAACGCACTGCTAGCGACACCTGCCGTCGGAGATTTGGATGCGACTGATGCTTAGGAAGATATGGTACTAAATATTTACAAAGATAAATGACTGTTGTTAAATGGGAAAGGGTGTTACAATCTCTAGCAGTCTTTTAATGTCGTTAAAAAGAGAGATTTACTAGTATGCAACATAAAATATGATTTAAACATAAAAGGTACAATAGTTAGTAAAAATCGTTTACTCATATTATAACTAACATTTCGTGAGAAGGTAAGGGTCATAAGAAAATATACTAATATGCAATAAAATAGAAGATACAGACTACAACTTTTCTATCCACATAAAGATTAGGGTACTGTGTATAAGACAATAGTACTCGTTATATAAATGAATGAGGACGAAATTATTTAGCTATAGAAACCTCCAAGATACAAGAGCTAATAAACTGTATATAGTTACTCATACTTAAGAAGTGCGAAAAGCTCAAGTAAAACACATAGATGAAATTTGTCGACAAGTAAGCTTTCAGTAGTTAGAGATTACTATCTCTTATAGTTAGTAGTATATTAACAATAAAAATGTATCATAATTCATCAATCGAAGTTGTGGGTCCTGTGCGTTTCACGTGACACTGACATAATAACAAAATACACATAACAGCCATTAAACCAAAAACAAACGTCTAAGTAATAGTATATTAATTAAACAATATATTAGATGTTATACAATATAAGACTGACAATATGGGAATATAAGGTACTCAGTTGTAATACAATATATTTTAGTCAGTTATATTATTACAATATAAGTAATTATATTATAAGAATCAGACGCATCCTAATTCAGTCGACTTGAAAGGAAATTAGGGATGATACACTTTACACTCGCAGATAAACGGGTTATTTATGAAAGGATTTTTAAATAAACATCAATTAATTTTCATACATAAACTTTTGTAACTATATAAGTTAAGGAGAAACTTAAATCAAAATAATCAATGACTTCTTTAAGTTATTGTATTTATAAAAAGACATTATAAACACTTGAACTATTATACAAAAAACCGTTTCATAATTCAAATAAATGACACTTTTATTACTCAACAAACGTCGCGGCTCGCTTACTAAATACTATCGTCGGAATGGCAATATCGCATTCGAAACAAAGTTTAAGAAATGTCCAGTGCTATTACGCTAAGTATTTGAATAATTACGACGTAATTAAATGGGGCCATTTTAGTTTAGGACTTGTGATCAATAAATACATACATAGTTATAAAATATTTTTTTCTGTGATATATGCACTGGTTAGCACCCTTTGTCAGTAATTATATCGGTACAATGAGGTCAATTAATCAATCAGCCTGTATTAGTCCACTGCTGGACGTAGGCCTACCCAAGGGTACGCCGCAAAAGACGATCTTTTGTGGCCCTCATGCAGCCACTACCAGCAACTTTCTTGAGGTCATCGGTCCACATAGCAGGGGGGCGTCCTACACTACGTTTGCCGAGACGTGGCCTCCACTCAAGAAGTACAATGAGGTAACTGAGGTTAATCTGCTCAAGTGACTTGCTGAACATGCCTGCCTAACTGTTTTAGGATAACTTCAAACTCATTCTAATAAAACACTATAATTGCACCACTCGTCGTCAATATATGCAAGTGCACCTAACGTTGCAAGCTTCTTCATTATACGAAAGACTCCAGTTTTTTAACCAATCTATTATTAGGAATATATAATAAATAGTTCAGTTCATTTACTTCACAGCATCGAGAATTAACCTTTGACTAGGCTGCAATACGTGAAGTAAGCATATTGTTTGATCTACACGATCAAAGATCGAATCTAAAACAATCGATTCTGCAAATAGTTGTTGATCGCGTCTATTTTAAGACGACCTGAGGTCACGAATCATCCTCCGAAATTACCTGCGCTAACATAAACAACATTTATGGGTACAACGGTTCCAGTTTGTTTATTTCGACAATTCGATTTGCGATCAAAACACGTACTTTACATCTTTAATGCATTACATCTGGAAAACACACTGTTATCTAGAACAGATTGCTAGATCACAATAGTTTCCATTAACCCCTGTCCTCTATTCATTTTATACATCATTCCATTATACATTCTTAGGCGTACATTATAAAGTAAAAAGGCACCTGGTAGCTTCTTAGTCACCTATACTATTAAAGGACTAATATAACAAGCATCTAAAGCAAAAGCTCACACAGGAGGCACCCCGGCGCGCCACTGGCGTTCTAGATAAGCGCAACAAATCATTATCATTTGGACAAAATAGGTTAATGGAGTACCAATGCAAACATGCGTTCACAAAGGCCAATGCTCAGTGGTGGGAACAGGGGATTTGTTTACATGCACTCTAGTATTGAGGGGATAGACTGGGAAGTGAATAAAACGCTAACTAGATGTCTTTCTTCTGGGCACATTGTAAAAGACAGCTAAAAAACTAACAACAGATATAAGACAAACTCTTTCGTACTGTTATTAACCCTTGAGGGGCATTTAGAGGTAGTTATGAGTCAATTTTCACAGTAGCTACAGTTATAGCCACTGACAACAACATGCACTATTGCTATCAGAAATATCAGACTGTCTAATCCCAAAAAGGATATCAAAAGATTCGTATGACTATTACGCAAAAGACGTAAAGGCGAAAGGTTACCATTTGTATACATATTTTATGCAAGACAGGAATCCTTACAAGTCAAGGTAATGGCAAGATTTCTCTAGAGATGTGATTGTATATATAACACTCTTAAATCCAATTAACTAAAAAACTACTAACTACTAACCCAATGGATTATTTCTCGTATTATCTGTATAATAATGTGTCTTTTTTTTACTGAGGGATATGGTTTGGATGTAAAAGGGTCAAATTTATCCTCTCTACCTTTTTCATCAGCTTATCTTAGTCCACTGTTGGATGTAGGCCTCTCCCTTAACATACCACTGGCAGCATGTTCTTCTATATGATGCCAGCACTGTGCAGATTATCTTACTATCTTGGAGAGAGGCAACCCACACTAAACTTAGCAAGGTGTGTTCCCACTTAAGGATCTTTTTGCAAAGACTCTCAATATAGATACAAAAATCCATATTACAGAAGAAGAATTCAGAACTGTGACATTCTATTCACCCCTTTAAAGATATGGAAATGATATAAGTATAAAAATGACTGTTACATTGGATAGTAACTCATTTTATCTACACCTACGCTCAAGTACATACAGAGTAATAAATAGTGACTAACAATAAATGACTAATAAATTTCTAGAAAAAATTATACTGTAGAGAACAAAGATATAGAATTCATGCAGATGTCACATTACCTGTCTGTTTTAAGAGAAGGCTATGAGATCTACTTATATGTTACTTTGTTATTTTCAGCCATTAAGTTGTCAATACAAAACCTGCAATAAATAACTGAATTTCTGATTAATAATAACAATGATAGAATCCATTCTTTTGGGACTCATAAATTGGCAAAGAAACTGCTAAAACTAATTAACTACAATCCGACATAGAGCCATAGTGATATATTTACTAATAGTTACAAAAATAATCTCTGTGCTATACTAAATAGTTAATTTATTAGCTAGTTTACTTGTCTGTCTCCACTGTTATGGAGTTGCCGATTTTATGGTTACCACAATTAATCAGATATGAAGCACCTGAGGTGGTAATCTATGGTGGAATTCAATGAAAATCATTTGTATTTGGGTGACATTAGAAGTAACTATTGTCTGAATGTGTTAACAATTTTAATTTTCTTGATATTTAGAAGACAAAATACTGTGTATGAGGAGACGTATGAGTGTCAATGAAGCGAAAGTGGTTTCGCAGGATCAGGACAGATGAGGATCCATGATCTCTGCCTACTCCTCTACAGGGAAACGCGGGTCATGAGTGTATTATGTATGCCATTTCTACTTTTGTTTATGAGTCAACTGGCACCAGATTCTAGATTTAAGAGTTGTCACACAGCACTGTATATGTCACAATCAAGTTGAGAAGAACCAACAATAAAATTCTGATCTGATTTATTGACAGAACAATTTATATAACTATAATGTTGTTATATAATTAATGATACTAAGATTTACCGTGTTGTTAATTTTTAGCATTATTTCTTTACACTTAACTACTTCATATTGTAGTGGTTTGTCACAATTTTATAGAAATCATTGGGTGGTTGTTTCGTGTCTATTTTATAGCATTATGAAAAACTATAATTTATAGGAACAAAACATTGTCTCATGAGAGTTTATAAAATGTATTCAGGAAAAAGTAATGGGCAAACACAAGGAATTTATAGGCATTCAATTTTATAACATAATAACAGAATTGTAACATGCATTATAATAGGTACATATTTAACTACTAATTAATTATTTATCACTATAATAACAAAAGGATACTAAATACTCAATGGATCTGTATGGGATTGTGTGCAATCAAGCTAGGCTGAACTATGTACATTATTTAATACAGACTAAAATCTTAAGGTCAAGTGAAAGCAATCTATGCAGAGCTTGTACAAGAATTTGTCAATGGAAAAGTATATTAAATTACAACAGAGCATTAAGAATCACACTCTACTTACATTCCTATTAATATTCTAAGCCCTTCTACAGAATTTCACTTCTTACAATCACCCTGCTTGACACGAAAGCATGAATTTAAATAGCATTAACAAAAAATGCAATAGTAAACAATGCGGATTTTATCTCACAATTTCTAACTACATTTAGCAGATAAGTTGGCTGATATTGGTACTCACACTTCAAGGATCCTGTCCCCTTTCCTTATGCCGGCTTGTTCTGCAGCACCATTCTCCAGAACAGCGCTAACATGCTGCAGAGGTGCGTAAAGCTCACCGTTTATAGATTTGAGTTGTCCGCCCTCAGACACTTGTCCGCGAACGTTAAAACCGAACCCAGTCTCACTTTTGTAAATAGTCACACGCCGCGGCCCGTTAGCAGGCATATTTTCTTTTAAACGTTTCTCGGAATGTATAATACCATTCGTTTCACTTTCCGTCTCAGCCATTTTAGCTTTTGAAGATTTTGAAGTTTCAGTTCAACAAAACATTGGAATTCAATCTCTCCAACACCATAGATATGTCAAAATGACATTCTGTCATTGCTCCAATGAAAGATTATTGACAGTTGAAGTAGAACAACTTGACAGCAACTTTTATCGAAGCACCAAGCATACGAGTGAAATCAAGCAAAATTGTCATTAAAAGGTGTAGTGAGTATCTATGAAGAGGACAAAGATCTCATTTAAGCAAAAAGACCTAACTATAAACATGTGCTTATAGATATGTATCAATCGGCAACAATTAAGAAGTCTTGGTAGATTGCTACTGAGTAACTCAATCTATTTTTAAAATTATTCTA
The DNA here is from genome assembly GCA_030578115.1 of Leucoptera coffeella. NCBI lineage: Eukaryota > Metazoa > Arthropoda > Insecta > Lepidoptera > Lyonetiidae > Leucoptera > Leucoptera coffeella. Next base: position 112,862 of record JAMBLF010000283.1, on the reverse strand, counting down.
AAGCTAAGTTGAGTATTATTCAGATACTTACAATAAGCATAATATGCACACTTGATGGAATTTTAAGATATATATTGTGAGCACAGATTCAAATCATTTGACTGTCAGATTTCAATTGTGACTTAAACTCCCATTCATCGTCTTCCTGCCCTACTTTCATACTCTTCTATTAAGCGTAATATCTACAGTCTCTCTCTCACTACTTTCATTTCATTCTTTACAAAGTCCATCTATCTCTTTACCGGCCTTTCTCTTTTAAAACTCCTATCAATACTCTTGATCATTTCTGTTGAAAATAGCCGTGGGTTCTCTTTTTCTCCCAGTCATAGAGTTTATATTCAAATATTGTTTTCAAAATAACAAATCCTTATTTGTCCCTTTTTCGTCTTTCTTTTACATGCTTATGCAAATGTCTCTGTCCATCAGAAAAAAGAAAAATGAGCCTAAAACGAATGTATATAATGTATATCGGTATTAAACTGAAATTTAATAAAACCATGAAGTAATACATCAAATTAATAATACTTACTAAATATATAAAGATTAAAATAAACAAATTATTATAAAATAAAATCTTGAAGCTTGAAGCACTGGCAGTGATAGGAAGTGTCCCAAGAAGACTGGTGGCATTTCTTCATTACACAGCTATGCTGATGCGCTGGCAAAAGTACGCATCGGCCCTATATTAAAATAAATGAATGTTGTTCAATAGTGGGTAGAGGCTTAGTGCACATTTCAGAGCCTTCTATTCTTTGCCCTTTTAAGGATCTCTTCGTGTATACATATAATTATGAAAGACAGGAAATTTCAATTAGTTTAAAATAGGCAATATGCAAAAGTTGAACCAAGCAGAAAGCCTTTGACTATACGATTTCATTATTATATAAGTATAATTTAATATTTTATTTTTATAGTTATATGTATATAAATTGCGAACAATGTTTCAATAATATAATCAACGTGCTTAACTAAAAAATCTATAAGTCTAATATTTATTAATCCAAGCGGATAGTACTGCACAAAGCAAGCAATTTTTTAGTTCATAGCTGTTCGTATAGAGGTCGCAACTATCATCACAACGTGGTACCTAGAAAAAAAATCCATTTCATATCTCTCAAATCAAAATCAGCTGTGAGTGAAGTGAGCGGTGGTGGAAGCAAGCAAGTATGGCCGCTTTATAATACAACATTGAAAGTAAATTGTTGTAGTAATTTCTACAAAAAATCGAAAAAAAATAAGAAAGTGCTTTTTTCGTACTTACACGTAGACGAGTTTTTATCATTTTGAGAGTGCCGAGCCTGTCGACTGGGACTGTTGCGTCATGACAGACTCTCACTGACAAATAAATACAATAAAGATTTTGCTCAGCGTAATTACCGACATCGAGTGGTGAAGAAAGCTATTGGGTGCGCGTGACAGTGTTCCTGGCTAATGAACTGTGATTATAGAAGATAGTTAAGAACAATGAGCAGTGCAAGGCTTGGTCTGGTGGCCGTGGGCTGGTCATCCGCCGTCGGCAGAAATTCGCAATTCATTACAGGTGAGCCTTAGCTGTTTGTTTTCGTGTCGCCTATTGGCAGTGCACCAAGATGACGCTCGTCCGTGTTACACGCGCAAACACCTTGTTTATTCCGTTTGTTATCAAACAACGCATTTGCGAGCAATTGAATCTCCTACGTCACGACAAAGTCACCGCGTAGTATCCTCTATCTTTTGTAGTCGGTTTTGCTTCTTACTACTTGTAGAAACTTCATGAAGACAAATAGATGATTTATACAATTATTACACTGATTAACTTTTATGTTTATGCAACATTTTGTACGACAAAGTTCAGGGTTATAAATCACACTTATTTAACCTGACTAGCAACTTTGTATGTGTTTATTTGCTAAATTTGCAAGTACATGTATTTAATACACAAATAGTTTATACAAATATCTATGACATTGAGATTATAATGGGTAAGATTAAATAATTTCCCCGTTGATGTTACATTAACTATGATAAATAAGGTTACTTTTTAACTATTAATAACATAGAGGCAATGCATTGCTATTACTTCTTTATTATTCTATTATCTAAATTTAAGTGATATATAAATTTTATTATTAAACGAAAAGACAATGTTACATTACTCTTGAGGTTATGACTTCTGTCTCCACAAACAATGTAGGCTAAACATCCTGTAAGACGGGTAAACTGACTTTTATTTATTAAACATTATCCATGACAGTGTAATTGCACAACTTGTATTTTGTAAACACTGCTTAAAAGCAAAAGGTGTTGAAATTTTATATATTCCTATGTCTTGGAGTTGCGCTCTACATTATGAGTTCATTTTCTTCCTTTAATCTCTCAGGCATTATAAAAATATGGCTCTTCTGGCTTTCTTGTTTATTATTCATCCTTTAGGATGCAAGCCTGTGTCCCTAGTAGACAAACTGTTAGCTACTAACTGTACTGTAATGTACTGTTAAGTAGTCCATACAGTGTTTGAAAAACTAACAAAACTGAATTTCCATTTTCATATACATGGAAGACCAAACTAATTCTATATGCTACACACTCAGTCTGCCGCTAACAGTTTGCCTAATGGAGACACAGTCTAAGAATGCTAGTTCATCTATCTTACTGATGGTTTAGGCGTACTAGCATTGATTAAACAGCACGCAATAGTGCTTATGTGTTTTCATATAGCTTATACTGTACTATCATTGTGTATTTGGTATGATATTAACCTTCCCAAGCCTATTATTACTATTCATCATGACTATGATTGCTTATTGATTACCTTGTAATACACAACTAAGGTTTTATTACTATTTACTACTTTAATTCTGAGTAACAGTGGCAAATCAAAAGTAGTATGCTGATCTATAAAGATGCAAGCTACACTGAGACTGGAACAGAATGCTTTTAGCTACGTTACTTTATTGCAAGTTATATTAAGGGATTAAGGAAATCTCAATAATCTTTTAGGTAATGCTTTAGTATCCAACTACCCTATTCCTTGCATTACTGTAACTAATTGCACCTCATCACCAAGAAATATCAATAGTTGTATGCATTATATATAGTTCTTTATAATAATACATATAGATAATAACACACATCATGCCTGTTTCCCTTGGAATGGGTAGGCAGAGGTGGCGGATTTTCATTTATCTCGATTCTGACAAACCACATTCATTTCATAGACACCTCTGTTCCATACACACTCAGGAATTATAGGTCCTTCTAACGCCACCCTTTTAATGTCACATACATACATACACATCACATCTGATTCCCTGTATAGGGTAGACAGAGATCATGGATCCCCATCAGTCTCGATCCTGACAAATCACTTTCGCTTTATTGAGACTCATACATCTCCTCATACACAGTATTTTGTCTTATAAATATCAAGAAAATTAAAATTGTTACTCCATTACTCAGTTGTAGTTACTCCATTGTATTTTTTTTTGTTAATCTGGTTTTCTGTGAGAGTATTTGTCATTGCGTAGTAGTGAGGTACGTAGTATGTATGATAGTGAATGCAATTAATTGATATATCAAGTGAACTCATAGTACACGATGATACTGACTATCTCTGTATATCAGTGTATTAATTAAACAGTAATTTTTAGATAACAGAAGTAGGTAATTCATTTAATATAGAAGTGGCTACTTGATAAAGATTCTTTAATTTGTTAAATGTTATTGAACTCTTAATATACTTATTGTAACACGCTCTTTTCCTTGAAGTAGATATTATCCCGGTAACTATATGTATACAAGGATATATGCATTACATATTGACATTATTCAGCCCTTTTCTTAGGCCCAATTCAGAGACTACTATAAATTTTGCTTTATTAATTATTAGGTTTCTGATGGCATTGAAGTAAATTATATTTCGCCAATATACGTATTTCGTAACATTAATTTCCTTAGTGACCTTAAGTATTACTATTGCAATTGAGAACAAATTTTTAGTACAATACCCACTTAACCTTAAAACAAACAAACGCATTCATGACCATTAATCCTTGCATGGTAGTAAGAAGTTGAGGTTTCCATCTCCGCAATTGCAAAGGTAGTAATTCTATGGGCACCTCGAAATCATGTGTTTACGAGATAGTCAGTACTCGATGTTAACCTGAACCAACCTATACAACCATTTAGCCATTTCAATATCCCGAGTCACTTGGTTGCCTCTAACTGAGTATTTGTAATGTACTAAGGTACTAGTTAATAAGGTACTAAAACAAAATAAACCTTCAAGACAACCCAAATCCATAAAGGTTGTATACATTCAGCTTAAAACCTCATTTCAATTAAATTTGAATGTCAACGGGTCTGTGAATTGTTTCCTTTTTAAAAAGTTGTTGGAAAAATACCTTTTTTACCCAATCAAGGTGTTTAGGTATCTCAAGGTGACTGCAACTCGTTTTATGTTGTTACCTATACCTTGCTAGTCTGACATAAGCAGAATGGTACCTAGCTATCTTTCTTCCCATATATAAGAGGTGATTAAGGAACTAGGTGTGTAAATGGAATTTATTTGGCAATAGATTAGCTATCTGTCTAAACATAGCCTACTATGTATAACTTATTATAATAATCATTGACGTAGATTACCACGGCATAAGATATTTAGTTCTGTAAGGGTATAATTGACATGATGCTTTAATAAATACATAAATATATTATATAAATAAATATACAAGGTTGATAGGTGTAAATGAGGCTAGAGTTTTCAGGGTAGCAATCAATATTCTCAGCCTATCCCATTGGGAAGTAGGGGTGTGAGTATTTATGTATGTACTATATAATTGAATGCTAAAGGTGATCAAAGGGTCATTTTTCAAATGTTTTGGACTAATATCCCTTTGATTTGACATTTGTACAAAACATTTGAAAAAGTGAGCTTATATGTATGTACTCGTACATTTAGTGTTATTTATTTTTATCTTCAATGTATGTTACCTTAAGAGCCTACAGGCTCTATGTTGTAAGTCTGTCTATCCCTTTGCCTATTAATTACTTGTGTATTGTACATACATGTGTTCTACATTACACGACGCTAAACGTGACTAAGGGTGTTATGTAACTATGTGGCAACAGTAATAAATCTCATGGTGGCTCAAGTAATACTGGTCGCGCGAAGACCTTGACCAATATTTCAATGACGCTGGTCCCTTGACATTCATTCGCTGGTTTCCGAACTGGTTCGTATGGTGTGGTTGTTACGCGAATTTGGGGGTCGCCGTTCGATGCCGAACGTGATAATTGGCTTAATCCGTGCTAAGCATGTTCGTATACCGTTCAGGGTGGATAGAAGTTAGGGTTTTACTAGTTAACTATAGTTAGTTAATATTTAGTGGTTAACTTTTTAGTTTGAATATAGGGTTTGTAATTTGGAATAACTAGTGGTGACAGGATGCTAATTTATTAGTTTCGTTCAGCCTCGGTCTTGTATGACATCGCGGGAAGTAAGGCAGTGATTTTATTTATGTTCTATTAGTATAGACCTGCCCTATATAATATATAGTCATGTTATGTCCTAGTTTTCATTGTGTTAATATGTACAAGAAGGAAAAGAAACACCGTTATTACTGTCTATCCCTGTAAAGAAAAGGTCGACATGTGTAGAACTATACGATCTAGCAGTATATTCATGATTGAGAAACCTAACAGAAAACTAGAGTAGATTGATTTAGGTCGGTCCAAGTAATTTGTTTTATTGAACTTCTATTTCTCAATTGGCTATGCTCTAGTTTATTTTTTTTCAATGCCATCACGGCACCGATAAATACTTATGCTGAACCTATGGGATGTTTTCTCCGAGTTTCTATCCAACCTATGAGAGATTAAAATACCTGAATTAGTGTATAGTATTATTTTAAACCTAAACTAGCTTAAATGCTGCTGGAAAAATGCAATTTATTAGTTACTTGTTATTTAGTCTTCATTTATATCTTTATACCTTTTAAATAAGCAATTATCTCATTTTACCCTCGTTACCACGTTACTAATAAGTCACAGAAACTTATTTTGAGGCTATGCTAGTCTCTTTTATACACATGTTAACCCTTTTCGTAATAGCTAGAACTGTGATGGTATTCGTAATTAATATTTGTGATAACTTACTATGTATAAATTAAAGTACTTATACTCCCATACATATATCATCATATTTTATTCTAATAACTAACTCTTAACCTTTGTTTTGCAGCGGTGTCCCCCTGTCGGCAACTACGGCGCGTGTCCCCCCGCAGCCTGCATCAGTGCGCGGCGCTGTTCAAGGGGGCCACTACCCCGGATGGCACCAACCCCCCGCCGCCACCCAACGGAAGCGTACCCCCCAAGGAACCGCCGCCTACAGGTGGGTTTGTAGAATAAGTAGTGCATAGTTTTACATTCTTTCTAACAAAAACAGATACGTGTATAGAATAAGTAGTATATATAGTTTTCTTTCTTTATTTATATAACAAAATGAGATACCTTACAGGATTATACCTCATGCGAATAGATCTTCACATAAAATATTAACAAATAAAGAGCACTATGTTTGTGTGAAAACTCTGTGCTTTGCAAAATATCTCTGGGTTTTGAGTTTGGCCATGGCTTTATTGTGACGCTAGCGTACACTGTGAAAATGGTAGTTATTTCCTAAACTATAGAGGAACCGTTGTTTTTCACTATTACATTTCATTTTACACTATTAAAGCTCTTGTGTACGCTTCCAAAACGGAACACGCCTATGTACTTTAAGGGGTTATAGGATTTGTGGTAAAAAGAGTAAATATTGTCAATAGTCATTAAGTATGGAGTACAAAGCTTTGACCAAAACTATTGTTATGCTAAAAGAGACCGAGTAGATACCTTATTTTCGTAATTTTGCCCAACTTAAAGTATATTCCTTCAACCTGCTATGTACTACCTTCCTCTCTATCCTATCTACCTTCAATATGATATCGATTCGCATAAGACACAACATCATAATAATAAATGAGTTTTTTTAGTAAAACAAGGAATTGCATTCGTGAGGTCGTAACAATGCACAAATCTCAGTTGGATGTAGCCGTGACCTCGCGAATTTTAATCGATTGGGCAACAATGTCCGCGATTAGCATTCTCATGCAGACATGCGATTGGTTAACGGAAAACCCGCACCTATATGCACAAATATAGTAAATAAATGTGGGTTATTTAGTAGGTTATTCTCTTAATTTGATGACTAAGCGGTTTAAGGTAACAAAAAGCATTTGCATAATGTATCAACTAAGGCGAGAGAAAAAACGTCGTCAAAATTATGTATTGACTATCTTTTAACATGTTTGAAGTTGTCATAGAATGATTCCCCTTCCCAATCGCGGAGATAGCCACTCAAGACACGTTAACTCTTGACCACTCCGCAAAGGTTATTGGTCGTGAAGTGTTTGTTTCTTTTTGGTGGATACCTACATCGATAGACTGGCGTATAGTGAAAATCATTCCACATCTTAAAGTACTTTCGCATGAATAGTTTCAGATGCATATGCTATGCTATAGCTTATCTCGACGAAAATACAATGAACTCAGCTGTGCTCTAGAAAATATAATTTGAATCGAGTTAAATAATTATTTTAAAGTAGTAACTAGAGATAGTAATTTATTTATAATTAAAATAGTAACTATCTCTTCGGTTATTTTTAGCGTTACTATCAGGATTATGAAGATCATTGTCCTATGAATTTACTCAGCTTACTCTATTAAGTTTTGGTCTATCACGAGATATATTATGTACGTTAGTTATGTTCAAACAAGTACTCATATCTTTCGATTCCTTTTGGATAAGGTAGAACCTCGGAAACATACTTTCTCTTCAACCATCTTTAGCATAACTTAGTGTATGATAGTATTATCACTACATAGTATAAAAAAAGTCGCTTTCTCTGTCCCTATGTCCCTTTGTATGCTTAAATCTTTGAAACTACTCAACGGATTTTGATACGGTTTTTTTCAATAGATAGAGTGATTCAAGAGGATGGTTTATATGTATAATAGCATCCATTAAATAGTGGAGTAGGCTATATATTTTATACCCATGCGAAGCCGGAGCGGGTCACTAGTTATGGAATATTGGCAACATAGCCAGACTTTGATATTAAAAGAATGGCAGCTAGTTAATACATCCCAGACATGTTATAATCCCCGAAACCACGATTTGAGTACATTATAATCGACGTGTTAAGGCGAGTCTTATGTTCGCTTGCGTAATATGGCTGCGGTAATTATGCTGAATCACCCATTTCACTTGCGGCGCCACGGTTGTTACGTCACGCTCAGATTTGCAGCTTCCGCCTTTAAGATCTGATCTCGAATGAGATTTTGGTTGTAAAGATATTGTATATTAATAGTATTCACGATCCGGAAAGTACCTTAGTCTAAAAATATATTTTGTTCGCCTGTTGCGAACTATCTGATTAAGATAATCATAATTAGTATTCATAGTTATGAAAAATTTGTAACAGTTTTCTTTTCATCAAATTGATTTAATTTCCTTTTATACTATTACAGCCGGGAGCCTTTTAAGCTAACTGTCTAATTACCTTGTTGAATCTATATGTAAACGACCAAGGGTTTTACTTTTATTGGTAAAATTCGTTTAAATATTACCCTTTTTTGCATACTGGATGCATACACCTCGCGCCCTAAAGATTAATTGGCACATATGGATAATTTTGTTTCTAATATAAAATATGTTACGAAATGAGTTTGTTTAAATGTTTAACTAGTGACCCGCTTCGGCTTCGCACGGGTATAAAATATATAGCCTACTCCACTATTAAATGGATGTTATTATACATATAAACCATCCTCTTGAATCACTCTATCTATTGAAAAAAACCGCATCAAAATCCGTTGAGTAGTTTCAAAGATTTAAGCATACAAAGGGACATAGGGACAGAGAAAGCGACTTTTTTTATACTACGTAGTGATAATACTATCATACACTAAGTTATGCTAAAGGTGGTTGAAGAGAAAGTATGTTTTCAAGGTTCTATCTTTTATGAAATCTCTCTGTTTGTTTTCTTATGTACTTGTACCTATGTGTTGTTGTTATGTTAATTTTTTTTTATTGTTACTCCAATAATGTCGAAAGGTTCTCCTGTTAGTACATTATTGTACATTTATGGAAATAAATATTTTGTCCCCCAGGTCAGCAAGCGGGGTCTACAACAACCGGAGGCAAGAAGCCCCCGGGTGGGGGCGTCCTCACGTGCCCCAAATGTGGGGATCCATGCACCCACGTGGAGACCTTTGTCAGCTCCACACGCTTTGTAAAATGCGACAAGTGCCACCACTTCTTTGTGGTGCTGAGTGAGGTGGATACGAAGAAGAGCATCAAGGACAGCGGCGAGGCTAAGAGCGGGTTTTACAGGTGGGTTAATTTTATTTTATTTTATTTATTTACATAATTACAATAGAAGCTTATAGTTACCCAAAGCGCTACTATTGTTATAACTAATTAGACCCTAGACTGTATTAAACGCTATTACATAGGTATAACCTAAATATAATATAATATAATAGATAGTCTTTTGTGTAGACAAGTAGGAATATATAAATAGGAATATAATAGCTATGTATATTGAAAATAGGTGACGTTAGGTGTACCTATAACCGCCGAGAGTGTATGAGAAGATGTATGAATGTCAATGAAGCGAAAGTGGTCTGTCAGGATCGGGACAAATAGGGATCCGCGATCTCTGCCTACTCCTCTACAGGGAATCAGGCGTGATGTGTATGTATGTATGTATAATAGTCCTTGTAGTGTCTGGAGGATAGAATGTAGATAATTACTTGTGGTGGCGTAAATGTATTGTTAAAAGGATTGGGGTTAAGGAGGGCTCGGACATTATTTGTCTATTTCAGTGTATGTATTGATTTGTGCATTGCATTGCAGTACAAGATACTATAATTATTAATGCTATTACAACGTTCGTGCTGATGCTAAAGCTATAGGCGATTTTTAGTTTATTTTCTGTGCTAGCCTGTTAATTAATTTAGGGTAACTTTAGAGGTATGTATGACGGTATCAGTAAAGATGTTAGTTTACTTATAGATGACGATTAATTAGACTATATGACTTTTGTCCAGAGGGATTGGTAGATTTCCTTTCTGTGTTCTTGTATTAAATTGATGATTGATTGTCTGTGTGAGAGATTGGTAAGAAATATTAAAACATTTTATGCAATTTTTAATCTTAAGTATTTGCAATATATGATACGTATCGAGTGTCTGATGCAATTGTCATTAGTGTCAGTTCGAAATTATCCGTAGAGTACCCGCCACATAAGGTGGCAGTTGGAGGCGTCGCCACAGTCGCGTAATCCAGTGTTGCCAGTAAACACGCCAAAACTAGCACTCACTGTGCCATACGACTCGATACATTATATTGAGGTTTCATTTGTAACGATCTTTGGTTGCAGAGCTATAAACTCAAATAAAACAAATTAATATACCAAAGTCAAAAGTCAAAATATTTTTATTCTAAATAGGCCCTATCATAAGCTCTCTTTGAAAGTTATTTTATGATCTAAGTACAAATTAAAAAAACTATATATTGACAAAAGGAATATATATGAGTGAAGTGGAAGGGCGGTTACGTAGGGGCCGGCCTAATAAGACATATATGTAACAGTCAGATAGACGCTATATTGAAAAAAGGTGACGTTAGGAGTACCTATAACCGCCGAGAGTGTATTAGAGAATGTATGAATGTCAATGAAGCGAAAGTGGTCTGTCAGGATCGGGACAAATGGGGATCCGTGATCTCTGCCTACCCCTCTACAGGGAATCAGGCGTGATGTGTATGTATGTATGTAAAAAAACTATTTCAAACATGGCACTGAGCATTGTCTTTACATATTTTTACCGAGGTTAGTTCACCAACCATTTCGGCTGCTCAAGATGCCACGTCATGAAGACCACGACCGCTCTGATAAGAGCGTAACGATTGAGAAGAAGAAGTTCAGCGGAGACCCTTGGAGAAGAACTAACAAGAAACTCCAGAAATCAATTTATTATAATCACCCTTAACAAACATAAAAATTACAAAGAGTGGGCAAAAAACACAACGCTGGTAATACTAAATTTACCTTTCATACAAAATAACACGCAATGGCGGAAACGTCAAATTTAGTTCCAAGTTTGGCTACTGCCACCTTATGTGGCGGGTACTCTAGGCAACAAGATTGCGATTTGTTTTTATTATAATAAATTCGAGGTCGTTGAGCCCTAGGATATATTGTTTTGTGCCAATGACCGATAATAGTATGATTGTATCTGAAGTTCGTTCACTTACACTAATTCAGTGTGGGGGTGATAATGTAAAGTTATTAAGGCTTTAGTACAAAGGCTTCGGTAGGTTTTTAAGAGGGGTAGGCATATATGCGAAATCACTTCGTCCGAGATAACAACTTTTAATATTCCATATGATGGTCTTTTAGCCCCGATAGTAGTAAAAAATCATGACTCCTAAGTTCTGTCCACCGCTACAGTTATAGAAAGGCTTTTGTTAATATATGTAATATGAAAAAACATTCCATTTACTACCAAATAAATTTCGATTAACATTACTGTCACTCTATTATAGTTTTATGTACCTGCCTTTCTCAATATACATTACAATGCCATAAAACGCAGGCCATTTATAGGTGTTCTGTAAGTCTAGATTACTAGAAAACACTAACAGCCTTCGTGAGCCCTAATCCAGTTTGCTTTCTACAAACATTAAAGGCGTGTTTAGTTTTCTATTAGTTGACTGTTAAGTTACTATGCTAAGATATATGTAGTTCTTATTGCTAAAATTAAATTGAAATTATTAAATTATATTCAGAATATTATGCTACGGTTTTAAGGCTCGAATAGAACAGAACACGCATGTACGAGTATGTTATAGTAATAATCCTGAGCCATATTTCGTCTGTATTTGTGTTACTGTATGATTTTGGACTCTACTTCAATTTGCCACCTCAAATTTTACTCAGTATGTAGTTAAGAGATAACTTGGAAATGTACGTAGTATTAAAAATACCTATAGAATTGTGTATCAAAAACAGTATAAATAGATACACAAAACAAATATGTAGATAGGTAAATAGTAGCACTTAGATTGGAGATCGAATCACGATGTATTTTTAAAACCTCTAAATAAGAAATTATCATTATAGTTCTATTACGTAATATAATTGCCACATTAAGCTCTTGAAAAACAAAAATGGATGTCATTTATATACCTACGGACCACTTATACACTTTCCACTCGACTAAACGCAGTGTAAACACGCATAAGCGCACTAAACGAGTTGGGATCAACTTTCGGTTTCTCGAATTCACTTTCGTTGGACTTTTTATCGAGTGGAACACGTCATAAGCTCGCCGTAATCACTTTAAAGCTTTGCCAATTAAAAGTGGGCTTCGGATATTGTTATGCAATATTCGTAAGTGGTAATACACGAATAACTCACTTTCTTTGCGAAATATATTTATTCATGTTCATTCCGTTATATTTATCCTACAATAGCAAAAAAATAAGTGAAAGATATAAAAAATAAACCTTATTATTTTGAGTACTGATCGTTTGGTGAAGCATGAACCTATTTAAAAAACTTTTTTATGACTATTAACCCTTGCGGGGTAGTCAGAGGAACGAGAGATCTTATCCACAATTGCGGAGGTAGTAATTCTATTCGTTTTGGAAAAATATGTAGGTGAAGGAACACATTGTGAGGAAACCTACTTATCAATTTATTCCTCTAGATAGAAAAGATAATAAATAGAAACATGAACTATGTGTACTTAAAGACCCTAATAGTCTCCTCATTAACAACCCCGGAAGTATACCATATAACCATATACTAACCGACCAACCCTCGCCAGGAAACCACCGCCGCCACCCAAGAAGATCTTCGAGTACCTGAACAAGCACGTCGTGGGCCAGGAGTACGCGAAGAAGGTCCTGTCAGTGGCCGTGTACAACCACTACAAGAGGATCTACAACAATGTCACCAGCTCCAACGATGGAGCGCACACCCTGCACGGGCACAGGGGTGAGAACGGTAGATAGACGCTTATATATGTTCTTTGTAATCTTACATACACACATACAGATTATGTCTGATACGCTGTAGGCAGAGGTTCTGTTCTTATCCTGATAAACCACTACTCATTCTCTTCTTTGATACAGATACACCTTCTCATAGACTCTCGCAAGTTGTACTTCCAATGTCACCGTTTTTAACAGGTCTATCTGACGGTCATATGTCTTATTGGACCGTCCCCTACGTAACTGTATTATGTATAACAAGAAAATCGTCAATGTAAGATTTTCTTTACCAACTCAAAGGTTTTTTTTTAAATCTTTATTAAGCCATTCACCACTAAGGTTATGTCGGCTGAAGTACAAACACTGATGCCACGGCGTTTGAACTTCTTGTTATTTCATCGCTATGGTTACCAACGCCGCCAGCCGCTACCACCGAAGAAAAACGAAATCGATGCTCCAATTCCTTGCTCTCTTCCTTGTTCTTCGGTTCGTTCCAGTTGAGGATCCAAATGTTATCCCAACGCGAACATATTTAGCAAGTTTGGCATCACAATTGACTAAATATTCAGCCGAAAATTTAATTATTTGTATTTTCAACTTTCACTGAGCTGCTGACTTTGTTGACGCACCATAGACGACGATTTTAATTATTCATAACAATAATTATTATCGCTAACGGTAAGGGAAAACATCGTAAGGAAACCTGCCTATCCCTCAGGATAGGTAATAGCCAGTGCCTATATACGGCGATACGGTTCACTACCTATCACGTTGGGTGCTGTCTATCTGGTGATCCACGGGCTTCGAATGACCCATACCTAACATGCCTTAGAAATTTCGGAGATGGGCATTCAAGCCTCTGAGTACTAAGCCATAATAAAAAAGGGAGTGTGTATACACAAGTCCTGAAGCGTATGTTTATGTTTATAACAATATTCTCTTTTGACGACCTCCGTGGCGATCGGTTTAACACTTGAATGCTACTCGTGAGGTCCCGGGTTCGATTCCCGGTGGAGGCAGAGTTAAGAACTACGCTTTTCTACTGCCTTCCAGTCTGGTCGTTGATTATATATGCTATATATGTATTTATCTATGTATAATATGTATATATTTCTTAAATTTACGTTGACTAGTACCCTTAACACAAGTCTTAAATGCACTTACCAAGGGGCTAGTTCAGTTAGTGTAATAAGGTTCTTAATATTATTATTATTATCTTCCTTCCCCAGATCTCCTCCACCTGAACCAGTCGGGGCCGGCAGGTGGCGCTGGTGCGGACGTGCTGGAGAGGCAGCACCATGAGCTGAGGCTGGACAAGAGCAACGTCCTCCTGCTGGGGCCTACGGGGTGTGGTGAGTGACTATTTGGAGTCTATTTGATACTATAGTCTATTCGCGTTAAGTAAATAGTGACGTCATGATATATAGACGTTAAACTGACCAATGAGACGCGAGTAAATGAGAAAAGAAATCACATTGACCAATTGCAGACAACCGTTGTCACGTCTCATTGGTCAAATCGTGGGTACACGATGACGTCACTATTTTCTTAAAGCGAATATACTATAGTGACCCGCTCCGGCTTCGCACGAGTATAAAATATATAGCCGACTCCACTATTTAATAGATGTTATTATACATATAAACCTTCCTCTTGAATCACTCTATCTATTAAAAAAATAAGCAACAAAATCCGTTGCGTAGTTTCAAAGATTTAAGCATACTAAGGGACATAGGGACAAAGAAAGTGACTTTGTTTTTACTATGTAGTGATAGTGATGGTATAAAGTGGGTTTTAGTGCAGAAACGATGTATTATAATTAAGACGTTTCGGAATTGAAAGTAAAGTAAATAGTTCAGGAAAGTCAATAAGAATACGTCTACTCAGATAATATCTAATCTAACGAAACTGGTGTTTTTATGGTCTTCATGGTTCTTTGCATAGAAATCCGAAATAGTTTGGTGATGTCAGTAAACATAGAGAGATTGTTGATAGTAGAATTTTTATTATATTTATTTTCATTTAATATAAAAACTGCATTACATATGGTATAATATAATGAAGTTAACCATCGCATTACAAGTATTCAACAATGGTATTCAAGATCAAAATAATGACAGAAATTGTCCATTAATACATGATATTACAAATAAATTTTCGTACATACATACCTAAAGGTCGAACCCAAAACCTTCACTTTCCCTATATTTGTTTCGTGCCACACTGCATAAGAAAGTCTCGTTTCTAAAAATAGACGAGTGACATTCTAAACTTACTATTATGTATAACGATCGCCGTCACCGAAAATGTGTAAGTGGCATAATGATGCAGACTTGTTGCGTAACGGTTTAGTATTCTATGCGGTTTGTGACCATTTACACGAGCTTTTGTCTAGTAGGTGTATAAATGGTCTGGGACTAAAATGGTGTGACTATCTGTTGTTCAGACGACTAAGGGACTAGGGGTATATGAAATCTATCGGACGATGGCCTACCAATCTCAACGATGTTCCATATGATATCAAAATCTCAATATTAATGCTAAATAAACAACTAGGAGATATTATCCTGTCTTCAAGGTTAGAAAACCTTTCATGTATTCTACGACATGCTAATCAAAAGCAGATTATTACACTTTATTAGTCCCAAATCGACACGAAACGTAATAAAATAAATAAACATGACTGTGTTAGTTGCATAATTTCTAGATCAAAACGTTTCTAAAATAAATTAGCACGAATTATAATATTATCTTAATCAGTTTGAACGGCTTTTGTAGAATGTTACCTAACTGAATTTGTTTAACGGTTTCTTACCTATTAGTATACATAGTATTATAAATATATTTACATATTTGTTCTGTTCTATTATCCTTTTCGGGGTGGACAGAATCTCGGTTAGATAAATAGTGTTTTGAGCAGTTGCAGCGATATACGTGGTTGTATTTAATTTGATATTACCGTGACATCATTGAAATACTGGTTTTAGCATGATCACCGAAGTTAAGGACCGCTGGGCAAGGTCATCATTTGGATGGGTGACCATCATATATGTTGAGTATCGTGTATAACGAGTTACAAAATATGAACAAATTCTAGTAATGACGTATAATTCAATGATGAATTTTCAATTATAGTTTTAAGAGATTCGCGATTTATACTCATGATTAATAATTAACGGGACTTATTTATCATGAATTTTCAAGCATGTGACCCTCTTAAAATTGTAATCGAATTTGTAGTTTTGTGTATGAGAACGTTTCAAAGGGTATAAATGAAGCTAGAGATTTGTCAGGTTCAAGATGGCAATGCTGGTTGTGTCTGTCTATCCCGTTAGGTAAGTAGAACGTAGGGAAATGTAAATGTTATTTGTACTATTTGGAATAATCTTTTCTCTGCAAAAGCTAAATAAATGGTAAAGGGTCAGTATAATTTGGTCGTGCAAACTTGGCATGAATATTGAATTCGTAATTTGGGAATAGCCCCCAACCTAGATTGAGCTAGACTTTGTTGCCTGTTTAGTATTCTAGGAATGTAGGCTTTTACATGTAATTACTAAGTTTCGTAGTTCAGCTTTTGTATTTTGTATCGTCACGCATCTTTTTGTGAAATAGGCAATAGTCAGTGCCTGTATATGGCGAAATAGAATATCAACAGCTAGGAACGGTTACTACCATATGGGAAACATATTTTGATGTAGCCAAATAAATATCTTAGTTATGTGGTAGTGGTTAATAGCCTGAGTGACACGCCTCTTAACTTCCTCGAAAGGCGGTTTTAACTACGCATGTATATTATTTTTGTGGAAAGTATTAACTACTACGTGAGGAACAGAAGAGCATGCATGAGACTTAACGAATGTGAAGAGATATGTCAGGATAATTTATAGTAAAGTTCAATAGTCTCTACCTATGCCGTTGTGAAGTTGAGACGTGGAAATGAATTTATGTACATAAATTAATTAAATTCAAAAGTACCGAGACATTTTTTATCTTTTTTTATGTTTATAGTATATATTCTAACATATTTATCGAATACCCCTTTCCATTACAGGCAAGACCCTCCTAGCACAGACGATCGCCCAATGTCTGGACGTCCCGTTCGCGATCTGCGACTGCACGACGCTCACGCAGGCAGGCTACGTGGGCGAGGACATCGAGAGCGTCATCGCCAAGCTGCTGCAGGACGCCAACTTCAAGTAAGTAACCTTATAGTATATTCGCATTAAGAAAATAGTGACGTCATCATGTCCCCACGATTCGACCAATGAGACGTGACAACGGTTGTCTGCGATTGGTCAATGTGCCTTCTTTTCTCATTTCCTCACGTCTTATTGGCCAGTTTACCCTCTGACTAGCATGACGTCACTATTTACTTAACGCGAATAGCCTATAGTCACTTAGTCACCTCTTACGACGTATGAAAAAGGTGTCAGGGTGCAGATAACCTTGAAGACATGTTTTTTGTCTAAGGAATCCGTTTACGTGACGTGTCGGGGTCTGTCATAACACCAGTGTTAGCAGAATGGGGTAGCTCTTTCTGATAGCAACTAACTGAGACGGATCCCTTTCGCAGGGACCCGGGTTATGCATACCACACGCCTTTTCTCTATCAAATTGTTGGTTTTCGTTTTGTTTCCGTCGTCGTTGGTCTTGTGTTTTTGTGAATAAAGTGAATTTTATATATTTATTTGAGATTTAACATCTCGGTGACGTAAATTATAGATAATTCATAAGTATCGAGGTTGTGCTGCGTTTGTTGTGGTATATCGATGCAGGTTGCAGACATTATAGATGAAAAACTGCCTGTAATCAGTTTAAGCGTCCTCCGAAATTGCAGAGTGATTCTATTACCCTCTAATTCACGTGTTAACCAGTTAGTCAGCAATTAATATGACAGGTTAGGTTAGGTTAATCAATGTTGGTACACAGTACTCACTTACAATATATAGTCGCTGTCTTGACAAATCACTCGCTTTGCAGATTATATACCGCTGCATACATACGCGGCGTTTATACTTGTTACTTATGACACCTTTTTGGTAAACCAAATTTTATTTATTTTATGTTTTATTCTTATTTTGGTAATCAAAATTTTATTTATTTTCTGTTTTAGCGTGGAACGGGCGCAGACTGGCATAGTGTTTTTGGATGAAGTAGACAAAATAGGAGCAGTGCCCGGCATACACCAGCTTAGAGATGTTGGAGGTACGTACATACATTAAATCACCCATTTTATATAAGGGAAGGCAGATATCATGGTACCTAGTTATTGAAGACTTTTATTTCGGTCGGGAGCGATTGAGTTAACACTATGCACTTCGGAGGCATAGTGTTAACTCAATCGCTTTTCGCATAACTGATTTCTCTGTGATTAATAATGTGACTTAAAGAAGGTCGCTGGTAGTGGCTGAGTGTGACAAGAATGAGAAGTATCTTAGGAAGCTTAATGTCCAGCAGTAGATTGTCACAAGTTTATTGATTTATTTCTTCATATTAAGCTGTTACTTTAGCGTGTATTTCAGTGGTGGAACTTTGCCCATTCATTCAGTAGATTGCTATCTAGTAGCACGTACTAATGGAAATAAATTTCGGAATCCCTCAATTAAAGTTAATCCACTGCTTTGCAATGCCTTTAGCAATCCACTGCTGGACGAAAGCCTCCCCAAGGGTACGACACAAAACACGATCACTCGTAGCCCTCAGCCAGCCACTACTAGCAACCTATTTAGGTCATCGGATTTTCTATTTACTTTAATTTGTGTTAATTCACCGTCACTACGGTGCAGGAGTGTTATCCTATTAGGAAACCAACCTCTTATTGAAAATTTTAATGACATGTTTGTTTCAATCTGCGTTCCAGGCGAGGGCGTCCAGCAGGGCATGCTAAAGATGCTAGAGGGCGCCATCGTGTCCATCCCAGAGCGCAACTCGCGGAAGCTCAGGGGCGACGCGGTGCAAGTCGATACCACTAATATACTGTTCGTTGCGAGCGGCGCTTACAATGGACTTGACAGGTTGGTTTATGTGTGTTTTATGCTAATGTATAATAATATGTGTTAGATGTGATGTTATGTGACTAAGGATTAATAGCGAAGAAGCTCTAAAATTAGCGCGGTTAGTTTGATTCTAGATGTGTTAAATTATGATGTACTTACGGTGTGCTATTCAATGTTTTAATCTAGTCTAGTAGTACAATATGAAATCATGATAAAAAGTGACCTATGGTATACTATATAGTTATTTTTAATATACTATAAGAGACTCTTAGAGTCTTACTGCAACCACGGCCTATGCAACTGGGTCGAAACGTCGGGTGATATAAAGGTATCTCTTATCTTATCTTTATTAATTTTATCGTGATACGACCCCGTCTCTATATTAAATACAATGGTATATTATATCTCCAACATTTAGATCCACCCCGAAAGGCTTCAAAAGACGTATATATATATATATATATGCTTGTATATTACTTCCAGACTAGTACAGCGGCGTAACAACGAGAAGTACCTAGGTTTCGGCTCGTGGGAGGGACGCGGAGGTCGGCGCGCGGCGCTCCAGGCTGCGGCCGCGGACGCTAGCCCTCACGACTCGGCCGCCGCTGAGGCCGCAGAGCGGGACCTCTGGCTCAAGAAGGTGCAGGCACGGGACCTCATCGACTTCGGGATGATACCTGTGAGTACCTCACTAATGTATATGTCACCTTAAAATAAGAAGTTCGTAAATTTATAATTTTCGTAGGAAATTTATAAACTTTCAAATGATTTTAAAGGGTACATAAATTATTGTATTATTTTTCGCCTATATTTTCGTAAACATATCAATTTGTAACGTCTCGTAGTAGTAGTTACGGTTCTTGTTATTTTCCGGTAACATATATACAGACCCTTCCGTGACCTTATCTTTTACAATCCTTCACGACATTTAGCCCTAGTTATAATAGGTATTCACAGTCGTAAAATACTGATGGAGATAGTGAAAGGTTTGCGTGTCTCAGTTAGTGATTCTATGGCCACCTCTAACCCACGTGTTAATTGGGATAGATAGTCAGTAATGAATGAAAAATAAATGAAAATTAAGTAACGAAACTTTTAAACTGTAGTTGTACCAAAATTAAACAACACATTATAACCTACTTATCTACAATGTACACAATATGACTCGCTACTGGCAATCTGTTATACACTATTAGGGGTTTTCAGTTCACATTGCTTATAAGAAACCATACTCACCTTTTTCACTGATGCTTCGCAGGAGTTCGTTGGCAGATTCCCGGTGCTGGTGCCGTTCCACAGTCTGAACCAGGAGCTGCTCGTCAGGATACTCACGGAGCCCAAGAACGCTATGGTGAGTGATTAGGGTGGACAGAATGTCGGAGTATAGAACATAATAAATAAATAATTACATAGAAAAGTTGTTGAAATTGTGATATAATATAAACCATTAATGGTCACACACACATGAATTTTCAGTACATATTTAGCACTGAGTATGGTTTTTGATGTCACGAACAGATGGATATAGCAAAATTCACATATGACCTCGCTGTAGAAGAGATGTTTTACGCAAATCAAAAAACTGTAGTGTACAAGTTTTAAACATTAATAATAGGAAAATATCTAAATCCTTTGTTTCACCTGATTATCATAGATATATTTAATATTATACAAAAAAAATTGTAATGAAATTTGATCTTATTGTTTACTTTTTTCTTTCTTACTAAAGTTGCCCATTTCTCCCGCCAGGTGGCGCAGTACAAGCTGCTGTTCGCGATGGACAAGTGCTCGCTGTCGTTCAGCGACGAGGCGCTCATGGCGGTGGCCGAGATGGCCATGGAGCGGAAGACCGGCGCCCGAGGGTTGAGGGCTATTATGGTATGATATGAGATATATTCATATGGGCTTTGTTGATCCTTGTAGACCCTTTCGGGGTAATAATGGCTGAGTAGCCACCCCAGTGTTTTGCAGGTAGTCAGTATACATGTATTTCGGATATATTGACTTTTACCTATTTAAAATTAAAAGTAACGTACGCGTTCACGACCATTAACCCTTGCGGGGTAGTCAGAGGTTCAGGTGTCCATCTCCGCAATTGCGAAGGTAGTAATTCTATGGCCACCTCGAACCCACGTGTTAACCAGATAGTTAGTACTCAATGTGACAGGTGGTCAGCCATGTCGCCATTTACAAGCACTAACTATTACCTGTTCTAGAAACAGGTAGGTTTCCTCACGATGTTTTTCCCTCACCGTAGTATTCAACGCATTTCGTAAAAATGTATTTTTATTACGAAAATGTACAATAGAAATTCATTAAACTTCATTTCCATTGGTACATGCTCAAGTGGGATTTGAACCCTGTACCCTCGATACAGAGTCAAGCCCCAAACAACTGAGCTACGTCGAATTGTACCGAATGCTTTATCCCATGACGATCTGGCCCGTAACTAGCATACTAATTTAGCCTTTCTCAGCAAATCATAAGGTACAAGCACTAGGAATTTAATATTAGGCAATTTTGAAACCGATAACTTTTCTTGTAACCGATCTCCAATATTTCATGACAATGCCATCACACATTACAACCCTATACTCATGCTTCATCCTGAAAACAATAAAAACACTATACTAACCATGATAATCTCCGGGGGGAAACTCGGCGACGAGGTTCGCCACCCGTCACGAACGGCTCCCTGGAGAGGCGGAGCGTGGGTCACGGAGACCCGATTTGCATCATTGAATACGTAGGGGCCGCCCTAATAAGACATATAACAGTCGGATAGACGCTATATTGAAAAAAGGTGACGTTAGGAGTACCTATAACCGCCAAGAGTGTATGAGAGGATGTATGAATATCAATGAAGCGAAAGTGGTCTGTCAGGACAAATGGGGATCCGTGATCTCTGCCTACCCTTCTACAGGGAATCAGGCGTGATGTGTATGTATGTTCTAACCATCATCACACGAATCCTTTTCTCTATCCTAGGAGAGCCTGCTCCTCGAAGTGATGTTCGAGATCCCCGGCTCGGACATTACAGCGGTCCACGTGCACGAGGGCTGCGTGCGCCGCAACGAGCCTCCCACGCTGGCGCGCCGCCGTCCCGCGCACGACCACCAGTTGCATTCGCTGCGCGTGCACAACTAGCGCCCCCTATGATGGTGAGATGATTTAGTTGGTTCCTTAGTGGGGGTTTAGGTGAGGGGTTTGGGTGTTGGTAGTGGGGTGTAATAAGGGTAGGGGGTGAGGTTGGTAAGTATGTTTGAGGGTATATAAGTAGAAATAGTAGTAAAAAGTAATTATCTATTGGTAGGGAGTTATAAAGTTTGACAGATAATGATGGCAACTTTTTACTAAATAGTTAGCATACAAAGTGATATAGTCTGGCTAACGAAAGTAGATACTGAAAAAGCGCGGCAAATTTAAAATATATTAGCATTGCAACCCTAAAATAACTTTGATACTTTGACATTTATTTTTATTTTACTAGTGGATGCTTCCAATTTTGTCCGCGTTATGATGTGATTAAAAGTAGCTTATATAACTTGTTATCTCTTTATTAACTCCATACCAAACATCACACGAATATGTCACTCCATTGTAGCGTAATAAAGGAACAAAAAGAACAAACAAAAATAACTTAAACGAATATGTACTTACTTAATTAAAATAAAAAAATATCAAGACATTTTAACCGTACTAACCTAACCTAACTATACGCAAGTCAACCATAAAGAAACATCAACAACACGTCAACTTCAGCGTCAGAAATAGGAATACCATACACTAATTCTGATTTTACCAAATTTTTCGGAAAACAGATACAAATTAATTTTCTTTAAAATAAAATTGCCAAGTTTTTCTCTTCCTAATTAGTTAAGATATAGTGTATCTAATTACTTAAGCTATTTATTAGACCAACGTAAGGCTTACTGCAGCTCTTGAAATGATCCAACACGTACATACGAAAGTTATTTTCGATTAACACAATTTTAGCAGACGTACGAATTTTTAAAACTCATTTTATAAAATGTTCAAAATGAGTTTGTTTTAAAAATGCCTTTTTGGAATTAATTGTTCCTAAGTACTTTCTACTTAAAATACCCCAAATTGTAGGGTTAATATCCGATGGTAGGAACACTTTAGTGTTGTCATATAAAAAGTTTGCAAAATTATCCAGTATCTACTTTCGTTAGCCAGACTATAGGATGATTGCCTATTTATGATATGTGGGAGGTCTTGTAACGATGTTTTCACTTTCATTTCTAGATGTGGGTGGGAGTTGAACTAGGACCCTTCAGTATCCGTTGTGTTTTCGTGTCATAGCTTGCAACTACTCAGCGCCCTTTCATAATTATATCATCATCATCATCATCTTATGGTACCCCAGTGGTACAAAGGGCCTTCGTGAGACGTCGCCAACCGCTACTATCCTGTGCCTTAATTCATAATTATATAGTTATACTTAATTACTTTTAAAGATATTACATTATATGACGATGTACTGAGGTTGCCATAATAATAGCCTTGCTAATTTAGTCGTTTTCTCTTTCAGAATTCTACGCTACTATGTTATAACTGGTATGGTGGTTATACGAGAACTGAGCAAGATTTTCCAGTTGATAGGCCTTCTCATTCAATAAAGAAAAACGGGAATAGAGAAATGTGCTACTTTTTAAATCATTTATAATAAACGTTGTAGGTTTCTCTAAAATCATTGAATGAGTGTATTTTAATTAATTGATGTTTTTATTTATTTATTATTTGGAGACAGATTGCTAGCCTAAAAAATAGTTTTTTTTTTCATATTGCGTTGATGTTAATGTTATGTTTCTTTTTTTACAATTGGTATCTAGGTAACCGATTTTTGTTATAAATGATTTTAGAAAGCATTGTTTCTTATTTATTTGAATTAAAGTAGGAAATTGCCTGTATATATTCGAAAATTTCTATGTATTCGAGAATAACTACTATTCTCTTATATATATTTATATTTACAATTTTATTTGGTGATAAATAAATTGTTAAATTATGAGAAAGGAACATTATTGAAAGGTCTCATATTTTTAAATTTATTCTTATAGGATTTATATTGTACATTTTTGTTTTTTTCCAAAACCGGTTTAAACCACCTTACAAGTGCTCTTGTGATGTAAATTATTGTATATAAATAAATAAATATTGAATAAAAATGGGATACATAGAATTAAGGGCTAATTATTGATGTGTACGTCGCGGCATATAAGTGGGTGTTCCTAACAATCCTTGCAGGTACTTTACTATCATATATAATTGTATAGATGCTTGTAAACCAGTGGTCAGCACTCTGGGATTATAATCAATTAAAATTTGACCCCAAGTAAGATGCAATGATCATGCAATTGTATATCTTTTTTGTTATATTTCGATCGATAACTTAAAAGTTCGCTTAAAGTTACAGTGATTAGTAAGTCATTTGGATCCTAGGTTGGTTTCTTATTCTGAGGCCTTTTCTAAAACCTACTTGTCTCTTGATAAGCCAGTGTATGAAACGTCTGTAACAGATCAATTGTCTTTATATTCTACTAAAATCTTAAGTATGAACCCAAAAGTGAATATGTAATGAAAGTTTCACTTACCTAATTATATGCCGTGACGTACATTCGCTCGTTATTACGTTGTAAGTACGAAAATAAAATAGAGATAGACGTTTCGGTAACATTTTGGTCATAATCAAAGTGCTGTTTTGACAATTGTTATTTTATTATTAATTTTATTGTACTTTTTGATTTGGAACAGTCGCGTGGGGCCAGGGCGCTACTCGTTTTGCCCGCCCTGGCTGCGCGGCCGAGACATAGTTTAAGCCTATTTTCATTTTAAAATATAACAAAACAACACATTTGCGTTTTATTTTCTTCTACCTCAGTCCCTACATAACTATTTTTCACGTGGAGATCGACTACCAGCGGTACTAAAAGAAATTTCATACAATATACATTTTCCATTACCAGTAACCAATTAATTCAGTAGAGTGCTTCATTTCATTTATCAATAAAGAGTGTCATAATATTTTTATTTTATTTATTCTGTTGGGCGTGCTAGCTGGCACGTAGAATGCTAACTAGTTTCCACTTTTCCTGACATGTCCTCATTTGACAAGGGGTAAATGGAATAAATTGGGCGATGGGCTAGGAACCTGTCATCAATGTTGCATATTATGACATTGTATTCTTAAAGTCAAGGTTCTTTCTATCCCGAAAGTGATTAAACGACGTGAAAGTATAATATGTATGTTTGTAGGATACTTTTAGATACTGACCTGAAATGTACTCATACAAGCTTAGACCCAGTACACGAGTTATGCAAGCGATATATTATAGACGATAGCGTATAATCCCGGATATGATCATATTTTAATAAAAATAGTTACACAGTTAAGTACTTTGCCTAAAAAAAAAAATTTATGGTATAGTCACGAAGCAAAACGATATAGAGTACCCGCCACATACGGTGGCAGTAGCCAAACTTGGAACTAAATTTGACGTTTCCGCCATTGCGTGTTATTTTGTATGAAAAGTAAATTTAGTATTACCAGCGTTGTGTTTTTTGCCCACTCTTTGTAATTTTTATGTTTGTTAAGGGTGATTATAATAAATTGATTTCCGGAGTTTCTTGTTAGTTCTTCTCCAAGCTAGGGTCTCCGCTGATCTAACCTCGGTAAAAAATATGTAAAGACAATGCTCAGTGCCATGTTTGAAATAATAGTTTTAAGAGATTCGCGATTTATACTCATGATATAAGATATAAGGGTGTGTATAAGATTGATTGCAGCTGTGGGAAATCCTATGTCGAACAGACTAAACGGTCTATTGCGGACAGAGTGAAGGAACACATAATATATGTAATATATAATAAGAAGGTGATAAGTCCGTTAATTATTAATCATGTTTGAAATAGTATAATAAACCATATTTTGACTTTGATACTATTTAATTTGTTTTATTTGAGTTTATAGCTCTGCAACCAAAGATCGTACAAATGAAACCTATAATGTTTCGAGCCGTATGGCACAGTGAGTGCTAGTTTTGGCGCGTTTACTGGTAACACTGAATTACGCGACTGTGGCGACGCCTCCAACTGCCACCCGTATGTGGCGCGATCTCTAGATTAGAGTACCCGCCCACATAAGTGGCAGTTGGAGGCGTCGTCACATTCGCGTAATCCAGTGTTGCCAGTAAACACGCCAAAACTAGCACTCACTGTGCCATACGGCTCGATACATTATATTGAGGTTTCATTTGTAACGATCTTTGGTTGCAGAGCTATAAACTCAAATAAAACAAATTAATATACCAAAGTCAAAAGTCAAAATATTTTTATTCAAAATAGGCCCTATCATAAGCTCTCTTTGAAAGTTATTTTATGATCTAAGTACAAATTAAAAAAAACTATATATTGAACAAAAGGAATATATATGAGTGAAGTGGAAGGGCGGTTACGTAGGGGCCGGCCTAATAAGACATATATGTAACAGTCAGATAGACGCTATATTGAAAAAAGGTGACGTTAGGAGTACCTATAAACCGCCGAGAGTGTATTAGAGAATGTATGAATGTCAATGAAGCGAAAGTGGTCTGTCAGGATCGGGACAAATGGGGATCCGTGATCTCTGCCTACCCCTCTACAGGGAATCAGGCGTGATGTGTATGTATGTATGTAAAAAAACTATTTCAAACATGGCACTGAGCATTGTCTTTACATATTTTTACCGAGGTTAGTTCACTAACCATTTCGGCTGCTCAAGATGCCACGTCATGAAGACCACGACCGCTCTGATAAGAGCGTAACGATTGAGAAGAAGAAGTTCAGCGGAGACCCTTGGAGAAGAACTAACAAGAAACTCCAGAAATCAATTTATTATAATCACCCTTAACAAACATAAAAATTACAAAGAGTGGGCAAAAAACACAACGCTGGTAATACTAAATTTACCTTTCATACAAAATAACACGCAATGGCGGAAACGTCAAATTTAGTTCCAAGTTTGGCTACTGCCACCTTATGTGGCGAGTACTCTATTGACAATGAACTCGCTCACTCCCTAGAATACTCAATTTATAAATAAAAAAAAACTTCATAAGAGTGTGAAGTGTTAATTTAGGAATTATAATTCTATTTTTTATGTTGATTTCGGAAATTACATTTGAAATGTTATAAATAATAAGGTAGTATAAAGCTACCAAGTTAGATGCTTAAATTATGATGAATTCCTTTCATAACACCGTAAAATGTAAGTATTAAAATGACAACTAGGTTATTTTATCTTTCTTTTATTTAAAAGTTTTATTTATATGTAGTAAAATATATGAGAATCCTTACAAAGACAACTTATTAAGACGGAAAATGTTTTAAATAACAAGATTTCTACGCCCATGTCCAAATATTTTCCTACAAAATGTTTCTGACATAATTTTCTAACCTTTCAGATTTACGGTTCATAAACATAAAAACAGCTCTGAACACCATACAAGAATGCAAACCTGCAATCACAGCTGTCTCCAAAACTAAGATAGACCTCGGCTGCAAGGCCAAAGCGGTTTCCTTCACTCCTAGGTCCATAGGTTATGAAATAGGTCAAAAGAAAGATATTAGCAAACCTGTACAAGATCCCTTGTCTTATGTACCCATAATAAACCCGCGCAGTATCCTCCCATTAGTTCAGAAGGAATGGCAGAAAATACAGATAGAATTACCCACACCGGTACAAGAAGAAAAGCATGCAGTACGGTTGATTGTGATCAGGCGCAAAAAGATGAAGAAGCACCAACGTAGGAAGCTGTGGAAGAGAATGAGGCATCGTTGGGCTAGGGTAAGATTTGACACTTATTAATACATGAATAATATGTAGCATTAAACATTGAAGTAAGGTAGTATAGAAATGATGGCAGTGGCTGATAGAAGAGTATGGAAACGAGGAATGAGTTGTGCAGACCCAATTAGTTAGTGTATCTGAACATTATGCAATACAGTTATAACTAGGCCCTTTAAAAGTTAAATTTGTTCTTTTTGCTTATAAAGATACCATTTGATTGATATCTAAGGTTCTAATTTATTTTGTATTGGAAATAGAATTAAGGATGCACTTTTCTTCTGCTTGAAAAATAGCATTGACAAGTTTAAATCCTTTCGGCCTCTTTCATAACTGGTTTTTCTTAACTGGTTAAGAATAAATACTAATTAGTATGTTTTCATAACTGGTTAAGAAAAAACACGTTTATTTGTATGATTTCATAACTGGTTAAGAAAAAATACTTCTTTGTATGATTTCATAACTGGTTATGAAAAAAAATATGTGCGCTTTTTCAAAACTATAAATCAAAAATATAGATGAATCCACATTAGTAATTCGCATTTCGGTCCATATCGTCAACTTTCCATATAGAAAACCATTGAAGCCTCATTTATGTAGATCCTTTTTCCACTCTAAACAACTCAATAAATAAGACTTGCTACAGAAAATACTAGCTCTTTTTTTTGGTATAATTTGTACAAGGAGTAAATTCAATTAGTGTAACAGTGTTCCGAAAATATACTATTGAATTGTGTATTTATTGAATATAGCTACATATGTATTTTACCATTATGGCAGCAGTGATGCTTATATTAATTCTTAAATTTTATTAATAATTAAATTAATAAATCATAGTCATCTTTTTTCAATTCCAGGTGAAGCAAAAGAGGCGACAGATTAAGGAGAAGATCTTCCAATCCGAGTTAGTGGCAATGATGAGGAATGCTGAGGAGTTCTCAGCCGAGAAGTATGTGGCGGACAAAATAGCCAAAGTGAACCATACTCCCTTACCAACGAGGATCAATGGAAAGAAGTACCCAGAGTTCATCATCAGACAACTTCTGGGGCTGGACAAGAAAGTCAACTTCAAGCATACAGATGTGTATAAAGCGTAGGAGAATGTGTTAGAATATATGTAGTTGTTATTGGAATGGTTTGTCTAATTTGAAACTATAACTTTCAATGGTGATTAAAGGTAGTATTCAAATGAAACTATAAGCGTCTTAGGCCTTGTAAAGTCCGCTTTATAACAGACAAGAGTGTGAGTTCCTTTCATATTTACATATTGTAAGAAGCCACTAAGAGATTCAAAACCATAATCACTTTCCTTTGTAGCCCAATGGCAGCATTCCTCACTTTTTTATCCCGCTAGGGGCGCTAATGAGAAAGGAGACCTGTCAAGAGTCAATTTCTAATCAGTTTCTAATAATCTATTTGTTTATCAATAGTTCAACGTTGCTTATGATAAAAATTTATTAAATAATTTAATAATTTTTATTAAATCATTGTTTTAACGTATGTTTAATTAAATTATTTAACAAATAGATGTTTGTTTACATTATGAAAACTGACCGGTTGTCATTTGACAGGTCTCCGTTGACTACAGCGCCACTAATTTGGAACTAAAACAATGTGGCCATTACCACTGTAACCACTTTTTTCCATAAAGCCCCTAAGTTATTTGGAAATATTTTACGTACCAAGGCTTGTCATTTTCGAGTTATACACGTATCTAGTCCACTTTAAAATGAAACTCCAAGTTAACAAAACAATCACTTTTTATTAATTACTTCAATTTATTCTCACAATTCATATTAGACAACATCATGGCCACCAGCGTGCTATCTTCAGTGCTAGTGTTGCGGGAACACGAATGGATCGTTTCCGAAGAGCAGGACATATTTTTACGTTGATACACTAGTTTAGTCGAGGGCGGTCTGTACTTAACCTTGGCCTTGGGTTCGTCAGTCAAGGACAGTTTCTGCTGCAGGATATGGCAGAATTGACGCACTGTGGTGTTCCGAGGATCAGCTTCGATCATCTTCCGACATTGATCTAGGGCTTTTGCGAAGTCTTTCTTCACTATGGCTTCGACAAACGCGACAGCTGGACAGTTTGATTGGGTCTCTGGTTGCTGATCTGCTGGGGTGTCATGACTAGTCGTTTCATTATGGTCTCCAGCGCTGGAGTTCCCATCAGGAATCCCTGCTAACGAGGATTTGTTCGTCTTGGGGGATTTTTTGGTCTTCTTAGGCGTGGTTTTGGTGTCGGAAACCGTGGCTTTATGGATGTATGGTGACACCCCGTGGGGGTTCCGTTTCTGGAGGATTGACTTGGGTTTTCCACCGGGGTAGAGTCGTGAGTTCGGTTCGTTGACAGTAGGACGCCGGATGGGGCGCTTGACTTCTTTAGGCGGGACTGGGGAGGGCGGGCCGCCTAGGTTGATGAGGCACGATGGGTATCCGTACCCCATGTTGCCGCTGGAATTAAAGTCGTACATAATAGAGTGATGTAAAGTGTTGGTGTCATATGACTGCTTTCGGTTATATTTATTGCATCGTGTAAGTTGAGAATACTAAGTTGTGCTACTTTTTATTAAGTTATTTTGTATCTCTATTAAAACCTCTTTTAACAACAATACATATCATGCAACAGTCGAATATTGTAAGTGTAGCTGTTAACAAGATCAATATAGTCTTACTAAAACCTTTTTTGGTTTATTTCTAAATAAAAACTATCGAGTATTGCACCATCTCTACAGATGGACGTTGAAGAAATTGACAGTATGACTTGTGGCGCTAGCCCAGCTCCCGTAACTTATAAAACGAACATATGACGCTCCTGCCATGCCATATAAAAGTTTGTATAATGTTATTCTCTCAGTGCTGACTATCTGGTAAACCGTGGGTTCGCTGCAGCTTCAGTATTTGGTAGTAGCATTGGTGGCTAGACTTTGTATCAGTGTGGACAAGGTTCAGATTCCAGATTAAGTATCAAATGAAGTTTTCTGATTTTCTATGTACAGTTCCGTAGTAAAAATACATTTGTTAAATGCACCGAATACTACGGTGAGGGAAAACCTTGTGGGGAAACCTATATGCTCCCCTATAACACCGCTTGTCAACAGCGACAAGGCTTACCATCTGTCACATTGAATACTGACGATCCGATCAACATGTTTTCGAGGTGGCCATAGAATTCTAACCTCAAAAATTGCGGACACCTGAATCTCTTTAAATTAATTGTAGTGAAAGTGTTTGTCTGGTGAAACGGCCAAACGGTCGTACTTAGTCATGTCCCTCGCGGGTTCCAAGTCGGAAGAAGGGCTTTCTTCGTAGGGTAACGAGAGGGGTCGAGAGCTAATGGGTTGGGATACACACACTGGTTTGCATTGGTGGTAGTCCCCTTGGGCCGGACCCTGGAGTCTGCTCCTGCCGCTCTTCACCAGCGTTTTCTGAGACCTGCAACGAGGATAATAATCAGCTGCAGCATCTTCAAACGTTTTTTTGTTCAAACGGTGAGGGAAACATCGTGAGGATACCATCGGGATATGCAATAGCCAAGCCTGTATAGGGCGATAGGGTTCACTACGTGATAGACGTTTAGTGCTGTATCTTTAATGAAACGCGGGATTTGATTGACTCATATCTACCATGTTTTCGAAATAACGGAGTTGGGCACTCACGTCCCTTAAGAAAATGTGTATAAACAAGATGTGAAGGTGAATATGTATATTTGTGAAGTGGGTGCCAATATTTTGGAATTTCTATGAAATTGACGGAATAAATGTTCAAGTTTCTTACAATACATTTTTTATTATGGCTATTCGAGTATTGGCGGAAGCTCAGCGAAACAATTTCTCTTTTACTGCACGGTACTTAGTTTTTTATTAGGTAATTATTTTTGGTCGTTCATGTATGAAGTGAGTAAAATACCTAAAGTAATGTAAGAGTATGAATCTAGCCATCCTTTAAGGTGGATACAAAGAGGTGATGTATTGACATGTCATCAACTGTGGACGCGAAACGTCGATTTAGAGTGACCATAGATCTTTTTCATCTGTTGGCAAGGCAATACTATGGCAATGTCATCACAACTCAGATATCAAAATTACCGAGGCATACTTCCTCAGTTTCATACATCATTCAGTAGATCACGTGACACGCATATATGATTTCCTTAATCTAGTAAATGAAGGATGAAAATTTCATCTTACCTCTTCTTCAAGGACCCCATTTTCCCTCTAAGAGACGATCATCAGAGAAAGAAATTTACGTTCCAAATCCCTCATTAAATTTAGGCGATATTTGTACCTTTCATTACTAATAAATAATTTTGGATAAAATTTTGACTTCAAACGAATGATGGAAAAGTAAATAAAATATAATTATTATAATTTGACCATAGTGAATTTCTTGAAATTCTAAATTCTTTTTCATAGACGTTAATTAGCAACTATAGTTATATAAAATACACTATTCTTTTCTATGTCATATAAATTCTTAATAATACACACACACATATACATACTCAAGCCTACCATCCCTTTTGGGGTGGACAGAATCAATATTTATATTCGCGTAGTATTTTACGTAAGACATGTATAGGATATTAATGCTACATGCATAATCTGTTATCTTCATGTAATCTTTATTATAAGTTTGGGTCCGTCTTTTCACTGTAAATAATACTCAATTAAAAAAATTATTATTATATAAAAATGCCATGCTAATTTAGGACGCAAAAGAATGGAAACTACTGCCCTTCTTCCTAGCATGTTGTAAGAGGCGTCTAAAGGTCTACGGGTCAATAGAATTTATCGGGCGATGGGCTAGCAACCCGTCACCGATGCTCCATAACATAGAACTGTAGAATAAAGTAATAATGAATAATAATAAAAATGAATAATGCGAGTGTGTATGAGAAAATGTATGAGTGTTAATGAAGCAAAAGTGGTCTGTCAGGATCGGGACAAATGGGGATCCGTGATCTCTGCCCACCCCTCTACAGGGAATCAGACGTGATGTGTATGTATGTAGAATAATGCACGTACTTCTATACACATCAGGAGCCTATCCCAACGAACAGGCCGCCAACCAAAGTTGTCCCGAAGTGTGGCGATGAGTTAGTAGTTGTTTGTAGCCTGTGAGTTGTTCAGTGAATTCTGGATTGGCGCCCGTCCAACCGCGTTGGCTCATAACCCTGAGTTGTGGGCTCATTACACCACTATCGGCTGTGCCATGCAGACGTACCACTTAAATTGTACACTACATACATGGATGCAGGTCCTTTAATCCCTTTTAGGGTGGACGGAACCTTGAAGACATTAAAACATGTGATTGGTCACTTATTAGTATGATTTTTGGGGTTATGATGACTTAATGAACATTTGTGACAGGTTGCTGGCCTATCGCCCAATAGATATCATATACTAGAGATCCTTTAGTCTCCTCAAAGTAATAGTATAGATAGGACAAAAAAGTATTCTATCTTAACTATTATATAAGTATAGAGAGTGTGATTAAATTCTAGTATACTAGCGTAAGTTTAGAGAAAATGTGGCCTTGGAATTCTAACCTCCACAATTGCGGAGATGGACACGCAAACCTTTTAATTGCTCCGCTAGGGATAATGGTTGGCAAAGTGTATTTCTTTGTCTATGTATAAAGATATATTTACTATAGTTTAGTTGAGGTGGGCAGAAGCTATGGTTTCTTGAAGATACCAAGTTGGTCAACTGTCAAAGTAAATCCTAAGCATCTTAGAAAGGAAGAAAAGATTTGGAACCTGATAATTCCGAGTTAGCAGTTTAGAGCTATTGTAGAATTACTCACTGTGTTAGTCAAAATCCTAATTGACATACATATACATCTTTTAATCCGTTTCGGAGTAGATAGAACCTCGGACATATATTAGATAATCTCTAGGTCACTTTATAGTATCCTTTTTTTATTCGGGTTGCGATGTCATATGGAATATTGGTGACAGATTGCTAGCCTATCCATGTACCCCCAGTCTCTTAGTCGCCTGCCATCATGCCAGTACGATCGGCAGCTAGTTAGCATTCGTTTTACGTCACAGACTAGCACGGGACACGCTAAAGATGACCTTAAAATATCTCTTCTGTCCAAAAGGGATTGAAAGATGTAACTTTATTATTATCTATGTACAAACTAGAAAT
The DNA here is from genome assembly GCA_030578115.1 of Leucoptera coffeella. NCBI lineage: Eukaryota > Metazoa > Arthropoda > Insecta > Lepidoptera > Lyonetiidae > Leucoptera > Leucoptera coffeella. The sequence continues at coordinate 78,774 of JAMBLF010000283.1, read as the reverse complement.
TCAGAACTCCTTCGAACGAACTCGATACTCATTTGTACAGCTTCAAATTGCATCCATTTCAGTCAATGTCGTGTCAACGAGATTCCTGTCGATAAAAGTAAAGCAAAGACCGTAGCTCATAAAGTAAGTATCGGAACAGTATGAAATAGTTTCGAAGCAACGAGCGCTCGGAATAGGGGTCTAGGGATGGTATTCCTTCGCCACTGGCTGAACGATGGACTGACGATGTAGATTGGACTGCGACGTACATGTGTACATAATATATGCGTCTACGTCCCCAACGGGATAGGCAGAGAATATCGATCGCCACCTGGAACGACCCTTATCATCATCATCAGCCTGATATAATCCACTGTTGGACATAGGCCTCCCCCAAATGACGCCACTTCTCCCTGTCAGTGGCCGCGTATCACCTCATTTCTGATGCGATCTACCAGAGAAACCCAGAGCATCATCCGCTCCATAGCACGCTGAGCGACCTTGAATTTGTGGGCTAGTCCCGCAGTGAGTGTCCACGTCTCAGATCCGCACGTCATGAACGACCCTGACAAATGTCTTTTGCTTCACTCACACCCATTAACCTTCTCATACATGCTCTTCTGTTCTTCACATTACGTCCACCCGCCGCCCCGCGAAAAATGTATTTGGACTGGAAATTGGGGATAATTTAACTTTATTTATTGAAGCGAACGCAATCTATTAATAGACTTATCCTTATATAATAGACAAGATGCATGGGATACTGTTTACATACGTACATTCACGTTTTCCCTTTCGGAATGGACAGAACTATAGTCTACTAGTCAATATGTATTCAAAACAATTTGTATATTTCATTATTCTCGTAAGGACGAGAATATCAAAATTAAAGTGTAATACTTATCTCTGATTTCACCAGGAATAAATTCTGACACCTCACGATTAGCGTTTAAGTTGTAAACCGTTCGCGTCACGAATGTTGTTAAGTAAATATTACTAAAGAAACATCCTACTACTTCTCGTGTGTGTTATTGTCTTGGAAAAAATGACAAAGGTTTGTAGTTAATAGTCGCGCAAAAAAGGTAATATTCATACTACATTGTTGTTTGATATTTTGTTGTAAATTGTTTTAACCGCATGATCAAATCAATTGTAATAAAAACTTTCATGCATGCCACTTGTTATTAAGTGTGAATTGTGCTGTAAAAAGATGTGTAAAACCTCCTTATGTACCACGCTTAAATAAATATAACCTACGCTTCACAACACACACTCCCTTTTATATTGTGGTGGGGTAATCAGAGAGATCACACATCTGCGAAATTTCAAAGGCATGTTAGTTTTATGCCACTCGGAACCGCGTTTCACTATAACCTCTGCTGCCAGTTTAACCTCTGATTATCATGACGTCACTATTTACTTAACGCGAATAGCCTATAGATAGACAGTAACCAACGTGATAGGTAGTGAACTGTATATGCACATGGGCGTATATCCCGAGGGATAGGCAGGTTTTCTCACGATATTTTCCCCCACTGTAAATTCTGTACGTCTGTGAAAAATTCATTTTTAAAACTTCAGTCATTGGTACATCAGAGCCGGAATTCGAACATAGGACCTGTAAATTAGAAGCCAGAGTTCTTCCCCACTGAGTTACATGTATATGTATTTAAAACAAGTATAAAGTGAAATCATCATTATCCTATCTTATGGTACCCCAGTGGTACAAAGGGCCTTCGAGAGAAGTCGCCAACCGCTCCTGTCCTGTGCCTTGCGCTCCGCATCCCTAAAATTTAAATAAATAAAGTGAAATAGCTAAAAAAAAAATTACCGATATATGATTAATTTATCGTTATTATTCTTATATCCGTCCGATTTTCACCTGAAGTAAATCGTTCGGTGTGTAGTTTCATAAACATTTTATAACACCAGTATCGAGTGTTCGTTCAATTTCCTATGCGAACATTTTACGACGTGGCCATGGTTAAAATGGGATGAGAAAAGATTCCTAAGAGTTACGTAAGTGAGCTTTACGACTAAGCTCTTTGAGGGTAGCACAGAGATTTGGTAACTGAACCTTATTTATAATGCAATATGTGTATTGTTAAAATGCACTTTATCCTTTTCTTTTTTTATATACCTAATACATTAGGTTACTTGGGAGCCGGCCAATAAGACATATGACACTCAGATAGACGGCATGTTGACGGTATTAGGAGGTGTATGAGCGTCAAAGAAACGAAACTGGTTTGTCAGGATCGGGACAGATGGGGATCCGTGTTTCTCTGTCTATCTCTCTACAGGAAAACGGGCTTGATGTGTATATATGTATTTTGTTAAGATTATAATATGATAAAGTTCTGTCTACTACTTGATGGATAACAGACGTGAGTATATGCACGTTATGACCTTATCTTGAGGCAGTATAATGCACCAATTCTTTTTTCAATCACCGTATCCAGATAAAGTACTTGCAATATCATTTAAGATCTTAATACGATTAACTATTTGATTAGATAATGTAAAAGTTAGTCAACTGTAGCATAATTATTATAATAGCAGACATACATACTTAAAACTGTCAAAGTCTTGTTGGTATTGATATTGTATATTGAAAAAACGTTGCTAATTAGCTGCCGTTTTCATGAAATCTATTAGACGATGGGCTAGCAAATTGTCACAAATGGTCCATAAAACATCAAAACCCCAATATTTACGCTAATAAGTAACCAAAGAGATATTTTCATGTCTTCAAGGTTCTGTCCACCCCGAAAGAGATTAAAGGACGTGAATGGGTATGTTTGTATCACAAGTATTTATGTGTGTCTTACTCGTATATTTCGTTTTCCTGCAAATCGAACCACACTAAATTAATAAAATAATACATACATACACATCATGCCTGATTCCCTGTAGAGAGGAAGGCAGACATCAAGGATCCCCATTTGTCCCGATCCTAACAGACCACTTTCGCTTCATTGACACTCTTACATCTTCTCATACACACTCGGCGGTTATAGGTACTCCTAACGTCACCCTTTTTCAATATAGCGTCTATCTGACTGTCACATTTCTTATTGGGCCGGCCCCTACGTAACCGTCCTTCCACTTCACTCACATTTATTCTTTTTGTAAATGAATACTTAACGAAATTAATAATTAAGATAAATATGTAAATCTTTTTTTGCACGAATTCCTTTACCAATTATTCTACGAACGAGTTTTTAATATAAAAGTAAAAAATATTCTCTGCAGCTCGTTCAAACAAGTATTGCTATAATTATCAATTATAATTAAAAATAGACAGTGTTATGCATTATGTAACATTTATAATGCATAATTACATATAAAATTATATCTGCTCTCACATATACATATATCCTTTTTATTTACTATATTAAAATTATCTTAAATTATCGTGATACGACTCGGTCTCACATAGTAAAATGAGTATAAATCGCGAGTGTTTAAAAATAACTACATACATCCTTGTATAGGAGGCAACTAAGGAACTAGGGGTAAATAGATCTAATAAACGATGGGCTAACCTGTCACCAATGTTACATTGACATCACAACCTCAATATTCATGCTAATAAGTAATCAAGGAGATGTTTGCATGTTCGAAAGTTCTGTTGACCCTGGAAGGGATTAAAGGTCGTGACTAAATATTTCTATGTACATATATACTAGCGACTCGCTCCGGCTTCGCACGGGTATAAAATATATAGCTTACGCCACTATTTAATGGATGTTATTATGCATATAAACCTTCCTCTTGAATCACTCTATCTATTAAAAAAATAAGCATCAAAGTCCGTTGCGTATTTTCAAACATTTAAGCATACAAAGGGACAGAGAAAGCTACTTTGTTTTAAACTATCTAGTAAAGATGTATGTACTGTATGTATGTGTATGTGTATTTATACTATGTAGTGATGTTAAAATTATCGTGATACGACGTGTAGTTTTAAAGATTTAATACAAAGGGACATAGGGACAGAGAAAGTGACTTTGTTTTATACTATGTTGTGATATGCGTATTGACAAGTTGATAACCTATTGTTAGTCCCTTATTCGCATGACAGTGAGGTAAGTAAGGCAGCTAGTTACTTTATTTATTTAAATTCTCTTTGCGCCTAAAATCAGAACGGTTGTAATCTACGACGCAATATTAGCAAATAATTGCGGATATTGACAAAAAACTTTTGAGATAACTACTTACACAGATAACTGGTTGTATTAAAGTTTATTCTATGTTATTATGAAGTTTCCGCGGCTCGGTAATGGTTTGAAATTTAACAAAGAGTAGTAGTTGTATCAGATGATACGAGTATAATTACTGTAAGCAAAGATTAAATAACAGATAGTATCAATAAACAAAAAGGCATTTTTCATTGATATAATGTGTTTTTTGATTTTGTTACTCAAAGTCACACCATACTTTGTACTTAAATAGTAAGTTGAATTTATAAGTAATTAAATTCAAGGGTAAACAATGTTATGGTGGTATATTAATAAGATATTAAATAAGTATATTTTTAAACGACGCGTGACATATTATATTGGGTTTGGTGAATTGATTAAAAATTCAAAATAATCAGAGATCCGCTGTGGTTTTTTCGACTATATTAAAAGGTAAATTTAGAAACATCTTTATATGGGTATAATATAATTTTTTTTTGTTTGAAATATTCATTCTAGATTTCGAAATATATTAGTTAGCCTGATAGAGTTAAAGAGGAATTTTCGACTCTAAGAAACTTGAATAATCACCGTCATTATTACGAATCTCGCTGCTCACTCATACATACGCACGTACATACATACATATGCACGCCTCACGTCCCCAAAGGGATAGACTATCGATCACAACCTGCTCACTTGAAGATGACCTTTCTTTATGTTATAGGACGTGGTCACCTGGTTAGTGATCTATCCAGACACTGACCATACCCAACATAATTTAACAGCGGTGATGTAAGAACAACCATTGTGTCGACGCAAATATTAACCATTAGTAGCATAAATTTATTACACATTATTTGTATTCCGTAAAATTACTTAGCCTTTTTAATATTAATATGATTGACTAGGTCTCTAGATATAAAATTGTTGAATGTAATTATTGTGAATATATAAACACATTCATATTAAAAGTCAACGGAATAAAAGAACACCATAATAACACGCACTTGACCGTTTTTTCCTCAAAATCTCTGTAATAAATAATGTCTGGTAAAAAATGCTAATACCGACTATGATATAATGAATTTGCATTATCAAGAAGTACGTTTATACTAGTCTGAACTTATGATATAATTGAATCGACGTTAGTGTGTTTTGGCATCTCGTACCGATAAGTAGTTTTGACGAATAAAACAAATTTGATGGAAGTTTTCGTCTGAACTTGGTATGTAATAAATAATGCTAAGTAAATATAAATAGTATTATAAGTAATAATTAAATCATGTAATCTGTTATCAATGTTGCACATAACATCACATTATCTATCATCTCTGCAAGGTTCTGTCCACCCCGAAAGGAATTCAAAGACGTGAATGTATATGTATGTTAAAATAATAATACAGACATATGTTCCCACATGCTCATACAAGTAGTAAAATGATAATTTGAATCAAAGGTATGTTAAAAGAGCTAACAAGCTGCATTTCTTCTCGTACGAGGGTGTTTATTGGATGGAAGTCTAGGCATACATACATTCATACACATCACGCCAGTTTCCCTGTAAAGAGGTAGGCAGAGATCAGGGATCCCCATTTGCCGCGATCCAGACAAACCACTATCGCTTCATTGACACTCATACACCTCCTGATACACACTCGGAGATCATTATTTCTAACGTTACCCTTTTACAATATGGCGTCTATCTGACTGTCATATGTCTTATTGCCTAGCAATATGTCACCAATCTATCTAGTGGCCTATCCCACAAGGAATAATGTTCGTGATGTTTATGTATAGTTCAAATAATATTATTAAGTAAATCAATTATATGTAGAATATATAAATTCGTGTCAATATTTTTTTCATTTAAAAACTATTTAACCGTAAATAAGGCACGGGCAAGGGACATACTATGTCTCTGCCTAATAAATGATTAAATTAAAATTGATCGGAAAATATCGTACCTTCTTGGTTCTTCTTCAAGTTAAATCGTACAGATATAAAAAAAATACGTAGTATACATACAAATATTTTTGGCTTTTCTCTTGTAGTGGAAGGAAGGATAATGACGAATAATATAAAATATGATAATGTTGAATTACTTAAAAATTTGCAATAAAAACTATCGCAAATTTGGCATCACTATAGTCATCATTAAATTTTCTACACATTGTATTTAAATTTTACGCCAATATGCTTAAAATGATGTTGCTATAACGAGTTGAAAACAAGGAATAGTTGTTTTTCTCCAACTATGCGCATTACTATGTTTTATTTAATGTAAAATGTAGTCACATTTACCTTTATTTCAATTAAAATTACAAAAATACACTTAACTTTAGGTGAGTAATAAATAAAATAGCAAGTTGTTCATGAAATAAAATCCATAGTGCCCTGTTATAAATTAAGACCGTTGCGCGAAAGGAGACATCTTGTCTGATATTAATCAAATTAAGCAACAATACCTACTAATATATTGAAGCTTATGCAATTATATAATGAAGTGACTAAATGTAAACAATACTCATGTCCTTGAAATTTCGGAGATAATCACTCAAGCCTCTGACTACCCGGGCACAATAAAAAAGGGAGTGTGTATACACAAGTCGTGAAGCGTATGTTATGTATGAATGTCCTTGAATTTATGTAAATTTAGGACGTATTTAGTTTAGTATTTATTTAATTTCCTTGATATTTGTTTTTACTCTACCATACAAAAAAAAACAAACAAACGCATTCACGACCATTAACCCTTGCGGGGTAGTCAGAGGTTCAGGTTTCCATCTCCGCAATTGCAAATGTAGTAATTCTATGGACACCTCGAACCCACGTGTTAACCAGATAGTCAGTACTCAAAGTGACAGGTGGTCAGCCATGTCGCTATTTACAAGCACTAACTATTACCTGTTCGACGAACAGGTAGGTTTCCTCACGATGTTTTCCCTCTCCATATAATTCGATGCATTTCGTAAATGTGTTTTTATTACGAAAATGTACATAGAAATTCATTAAACTTTATTTCCATTGGTACATGCTCAAACGGGATTTGAACATCACTAATACAGAGCCAAGCCCCAAACAACTGAGCTACGTAGAATTATATTATTAGTCTGGGACGTAGATAGAATAAACACTAGGATCTGAGAAGTCGTTGGAAATTATTAAAGTACTGGAGAGTAAATAAAACTGAAAGGTATAGTATAGCAACCTATGAGTAATATTCCTGGTAAATTTTTGGTTTGCGTCTTTCTATACTAAGAAAATAATTTCTTAAATATACGTTGACTTACCTTTTGTTAATTAATTAAGTCTTAAATGAACTACTTGAATTCGTGTAATAGCATTTTAAATATAATTAATTTTAAATATTAATATCTTGAGGAATAGAAGAGCAAGTATGAGAATTCTAATGAGTGCGAGTGAACTAAGGGAGATTTGTCAGATTCGTTCCAGGTGGCGATCGATAGCCCCTATCTATCCCATTAGGGACGCTGGGGCTTGAATATATGTATGTATGTTAAGTACGTAGTATATATGTACACATTTCTGGAGTAAATTTTAGATTTTAAGATGGTAGATATAATCAATTATATCCAATATAATCGTTCTCTGTCGCCCCTGTCGAAGATGTATAACTGGAATAAAATGTTATAATACGTATTATTTATGTATTTCTCTTTGCAGATAATGTGGCTATTGGTACTAGTGTGCTTGACCCTCGCCTTCCTCGCGTGGCAATGGCGGACGAAGGTCAGCAATTACTGGGCAGAGAGAGGAGTGCCTCACGAGAAACCGCATTGGCTGTTCGGTACTCTGGAATTCTTGGGCAAAATCAATCCTGTAAGTATAGTTTTATACTCAATTATACTCATTATCAATAACTAACGGGACTAAATATCGGGTTAATAAAGGTAACTTTATTATTTAAAAACATACGCGATAAGTCCCGTTAGTTATTAATCCTGTAAGTATGTAATACCTCAAGTAGTGTGTATCTGAGAGGTAAAAGGAATGCTAACTAGCTCCCGTTCATCCCGGCATGTCGTAGGAGTCTAAGGGACTAGGGGTAAATGGAATATATTGGGTAATAGGCTAGCAATTTGTCATCACTGTTTCATATATATATATATATATATATATATATATCAGAACACAAATATTTATGTTAAATTGTGACCTAAGAGATACCCCAATAGGGATAAAACGACATGAATTTATATGTTTATATACACTTTATTAAACGTATTGTCAGGTACGAGGGTCAAACTGAAAGTTCTTAGAACTGGCCACTTATAAACAATATAATAAAAAAATAATTCTAAAATTTGAAAATAGAACTCTTTGCCAATATTACTGACTATATATTTCATTCATTTGTCATTTGTTTTTCGATTTGGCGGCAAATTGAAAATTGTCTGTGTCACGTCAACATGAATTTGACACGAGAAAATTTTCGTGCAATGATTTTTTATGACTTTCGATGTCATTTAAGTCAACAAGAAAGTTATGATAGACTACGATTGGCCTTTCACGATGAAGCCCCATCTCGTGCGACTGTTTACAACTGGTTTAATGAGTTTAAACGTGGTCGCACTAATCTCACTGATGATTTACGTGAGGGACGGCCTTCTACGGCGACAACTGAAGATAACATCTGTTTTGTGCGACGTATGATAGAGACTGACAAAAGAGTGACCTATCAGCAGATTCGGACAAGCTTAGGTATCGGTATGAGTCAAGTGCACAAAATCCTCCACGAACATTTAGCGGTCAGGAAGCTTTGCGCCCGGTGGATACCCCATAATTTGACTGAGGCTCAAAAACTCCATCGTGTGGATGGGTGCCGTAAAATTATTGAAAAATTTAACGGAGGTGACTCAAATGCTGTGTTCGACGTACTAACAGGTGACGAAAGCTGGATTTACTGTTATGATCCTGAAACCAAAAGACAATCTGCTCAGTGGGTGTTTCCTTTCGAGGAGTTGCCAACTAAAGTGAAGAGAGATCGAAGTACGGGGAAAAAAATGGTAGCCTCGTTCTTTGGGAGGATAGGTCATTTCGCAACAATTGTGTTAGAGGATAAAAAAACAATTTCTGCAGAATGGTACACTACGAATTGTTTGCCAATTGTCTTGGAAAAAGTTCGAGAGAAACGACCTCGCAGTAGGATCCTCCTTCACCACGACAACGCCTCGTCGCACACCGCCAAGCGAACGATCGACTATTTGGCGACATCAAACGTTGAATTACTGGGTCACCCGCCGTATAGCCCCGACCTCGCGCCTTGTGATTTTTATTTATTTCCAAAAATTAAAGAAAAACTTAAAGGAAAGCGGTTTATGAATGCTGAAGAAACGGTGGCCGCGTATCGCGATGCCATTGAAGAGACCCCTAAGGACGAGTGGGCAAAGTGCTTTTCCCAGTGGTTCTATCGCATGCAGCGGTGCATTGACGTGAATGGACAATATTTTGAAAAGATATAATAAAACTAAAAACTGGCTAATGTAATCAGTTTTTGATTTTCTAAGAACTTTCAGTTTGACCCTCGTACCCCTCGAACTGATGACCCGAAGAAGGTCACTGGTAGTGGTTGACTGAGGGTCACGAGTGATTGTGTTTTGTGTACCCTTAGGGAGGCCTATGTTTAGCAGTGGACTGCTATAGGCTGAATGATTGATATACCTATCTATACATATTTATCCTTTAAATTCATTTGGGGTTGAGAGAACTTAGGAGACATAATATCTTAATGTTCAACTCTTTTATACATATGTATATGCAGGAATTTTATTGATACATTATTTAAGCATTTTATTAATTTATTGTAGGCTTTTTACTCGCAGTTATTGTTACGTATGCTGTTAAAAGAAATTTACATCCTACTGCTATTGTGTGTCTATTATCCCTTATCGTTTCCGCTATTTCGGACTGTCATTTATGGCTACATCGAACCCACATTTCACTAGATAACTTCAAACTGACGTTATGTTCTATTACACAGTGTAAAGTCGCTAACTATTGCCTATTCCGATAAATAGACCGGTTTCATCGCGATGTTTCTACGACGCAACTACGCGTTTTTGTTACAATTACCAGATGGAATTCCCAATAAAATAATTCTTTTTAAATTATATTGATATATACATTCACGTCCTTTAATCCCTTTCGGAGTGGACAGAACCGTGGAGACATGAAAATATCTTCTTGTTCACTTAGTAGCATGTATATTGGAAGTTCGATGTCATATGGAATATTAATGACAGGTTGCTAGTCAATCGCCCAATAGATTCCATATACTCCTAGTCCCTTCGACGCGTTCTACGACATGCCGGGAAGAACGGCAGCTAGTAAGCATTCTTTTTACGTCCCATACTAGCCCGGGACAAACTATAATATAATAATATAAACGTATGCGTTCACGACCATTAACCCTTACAGGGTAGTCAAAGGTTCAGGTGTCCATCTCCGCAATTGCGAAGGTAGTAATTCTATGGTCACCTCGAACCCACGTGTTAACCAGATAGTTAGTACTCAATGTGACATGGCTATATAATAATATAATATACTGAATAATATTTTCATCAAAGTTTTTACCTTAGCAACTCACATACCACTAACACATACCCTTTTACAGCTAGAATACTTCAACAAGGTCTACTTTAACTACCCTAACAGCCCCTATTTCGGGATCTGGCTGTTCTGGACCCCAGCGCTGGTGATCAGGGACCCTGAGGTAGCCAAGAGGATCCTGGTGAAGGACGCTGATGTCTTCAGGAACCGGCAGTTGGGTGGAGGAAAATATGACGTCATTGGACATAATAATATATTCTGTACTGAGGTTCGTTTTTGTATACATACCAACATAACCAGTTTTGTCTCACTATAGTAGGGTAAACAGAGACAACACTTCATTGATTTCTGTATATTTTCTTATACACCAGTACTTATATATATGTACATACACTCTTCACTTTTACAACTGTATAGAAAATTGCTTGCCAACGTTACGTATTCTAGATTTTATTATTTTTAGAGAAAAAGTTGAAATAAGATAGTCGAAAGTACAAAAGATTTGATGAGTATAAAATATTATATTTTTTCTTTACTATCCGTAACACACTTCTTAATTAATAATTAATTAATTTAATAATTAATTAATAACAACGTGTACAAAATGCGTGCGCTCGGTATTGCTTTCCCATTCCGCCCCGAACCCATGTTTCACCGTACCTCAATAATACTAACATACTAAATATTGAATCACGACAAAAACTACTACTTAGTTGCTTACTTTTTGACATTATTCATAACGAACAACCGAAATATTTATTTAATAAACTGACGTGGCGATCTCAGCAACAGAAATCGACCCGTGCTTGTGTACCACCGCTTGTTCTGCCTCGCCATCGCACCACCGCCTTTAGAGGGGCTTTTAAGTTCGCCGCCTCCAAATGTTGGAACAATATTCCTCCACCAATTAAAAATCTGACGTCTAGACCAACTTTCAAACGTTCCGTCCGGGATCATTTGCTCTGCCAGCAAAGGGAGGCGGCTGCTCCTTCTGTTGCCCGTCGTACTAGCCACTGATTTTCATGTTGCCACTTGACTTTATTATAATACATTGTATATATAAATTATCTATATAAATATATTTATAATATTTTTAACTAACCATATTATAGAATGTATATCGGTTTTCATATCTTAGTTAAATTTCATATGTATTTATATATTTATTTTGAATATTTAATTTATACACTATTTCATTATTCTTCATAATATAAACGTTGCCCTCCAATGGTTCCGACATAAGACCAGCGTTGCGTTTGCTATCAAACGCAACATACCCAGCTGAGTTGGAACCCTTTTGCTGCGACAATAACATGCACAAGTTTTATCCCCTAGTTTGTAAGTTTTAATTGTAAAGTTTTGTATTGTGTATGTTTTTGTGGCTGTAAATAAATCCTTTTATTATTATTAATTTTCTTAATTAATCTCGTGAAGGGACTGGTTTACTTGTAGTAATAGTATCCCACATATTCTATTCAGGATCCATTCTGGTCTTACATGAGGAAGAAGTTGAGTCCAACCTTCTCAAGTTCTAAACTGAGAACTGCCTTCGATATAGTGAAGGAGAAGGGAGAAGAAATAGTCCAGAGGATCGCTGAAGAGAATGAAAAGCTAACTGGCTTGATGGATATTCGAGTAAGTATCATTTTGAGGGTTGAACTTGGGCTTTAAGTGGTGTTTGAATGATATTAAGGTTTTAAAGGAATGGCTGTTAAAGAAGCTGGGATTATCTATTTATATAATAATGGCGTCCATAGCTGGAAGGGATTTAAAATGTATAGTAATGAGATCATTTTCATGTCAAAAATGGAATCCTTCACTAAGTTCATCAGCAATATTCCTTAGTGCAGCCATCATATCCCCTATTCTGATGCTGAAAGTGATGATGAAAGTGAAATAGCAGAATCCCTATCAAATTATTTTTAATAAACTTAATATACTCGTACTTATCCTAATTCCAAATTCATAGTCTCTTCATTCCAAAACTTACTCTTAAACTAACCAGTCACATCCCAAACACCTATCTTACATCACCATATATTACAGGCAATCTTCACAGACTACACAACAGACGTAGTAGGAGAAGCAGTGTTTGGTATGAAGCAAGAGTCTCTACGAACCGGTCACTCCGAACTGCGGTCTATTACCAAGGACTTCATGACCTATTCCTGGTGGAGATCCAAGGCTTGGCAATGCTTGTTCTTTGCGCCGCAGTTCGCTTGGTTGTTCCGGTATGTAATATTATCTTTTTACATACATACATACATACACGACTCTACATCTCCAAGCGGAGGGACTACTGAACGCCACCTGGAACGACCCTAACAAATTTCCCTTGCACACTTTTATATATATTTACTATATACCAATAGACATACTAATCACATACGCTGAATGAAAACATCGTGACTAACCTATCTGTATCTCGCTTTTGGTTTCTTATAGGCCATGTAGTCTAAACATTTAACAGTTATTGTCTGTCGCCAAAGTTTCGACAATGGTGTAATGTTTTGTTGTTAAACCGGAAGGGATTACGGTTATACTAGCAGAATAAATACACACCTAAAACAGGTAAAAGCAGATAATATCCATCTGCTCTTTAAACGATATTATCACACCTCTGTCACGGCACGTTCACTATCGTAAACATATCTAGCTAGAGTATATTCATTACTGTATCATAACTGTGTAACAGACAACACATTTCATGTTAGGTACTGGCTATAGGTTAAAAATAGGTCTTGAGTGACCCTAATACCTTGGAAAGTTGTGTCATCTAACGAGAACCAGAGTACGGGTGTGTAAAGTCGTTATAATTAATTTAATTGCCAATTATATGTTGTCTAAGCGTGATAAATGAACATTTCCTGACCTTCACGATAGGGCAGTGATCCGTGAACATTTTTATCATTATTTTAATGATAAGTTCACGGTTACATTTCGTTGGTATCATCAAAATACACTTAAGTTGATTATAGCAAAATATGTGGTTAGAATTATATTTTCGAAGAACGTTTTCTTTGGAATCTGTTGATTTTCATAAACATATCTGATAATGTAGTCATTGGTCCAAAAAGATCAAAACAACCCCCTACTCCTTTAGTGAACTTTTACAATATGTCCGATAGAAAGGTAGCTAGTTTGTATTAAATTTAGAGACCTATGTATATCTACATATATGCGAGTTCCCTTAGAAAAGGTTCAGTATTTGATAGCGACACGGTTACCCATTTGTCACATTAGGTGATAACTATCTAATCAACTCGTAATCTTAGCTAATCTGCCCGTAGAATCACTAATTACGCAATTGCGGAGAAGAACACGTGAACCCCTGCTACCCCGCAGTGGTAAATAGGCATGAAGTGTATATTATATAATATACATACATACGCTACACGACTTGTGTATACACACTCCCCTTTTATTGTGGCGGGGTAGTCAGAAGCCTCAATGAGAATCTCTCAAGTTTCGCAGGCATGTTAGGTATGAACCACTCAAAGCCCACATTTCACTTGATGTCTGCATCCAATGTGATAGGTGGAGAACCATATCGCCGTATACAGGCACTGGGTATTACCTACTCCAAGTGATAGGTAGGTTTCCTCGCGATGTTTTCCTTAACCGTATAATACATACATACATATCACGCCTGATTCCCTGTAAAATGTTAGGTAGAGATCACGGATCCCCATTTGTCCCGATCCTGACAGACCACTTTCGCTTTATTGACTTTTACACCTCCTCATACACACTCAGCGGTTATAGGTACTTCGATTATGTATATTATGTAAATAATATAGGCGGTTTCTTTTGTGGCTATCATAGACAAAAGGCTTAGGGATCGCGAGCTTGATAGACGTTCCGGGGAGTTTTTGGTCCAGAGGTTGTCGTTGGCAATCCAGCGGGGCAACGCTGCTAGTGTGCTGGGGGCTTTTGCTTCTGGGTGCTAAATTCGGCACACTAGTAGCAATGTGTAAATATTTACTTTTTGTTAGATTTAAGTGTTTTTTTTAAGTTTTAATTTGTATATATTTAGTAATATTTTGTTTGTTGATCTAGCTGTTCTTATGTCAATAAAATACTTAAAACTTTTCCTTATGTAAATAAATAAATATATATTCCAGATTCAAATGGTTCCCAGAGGACAGTACGAGAAGGTTCAGGAATATTCTGAATCAATCCGTGGCTCTCCGGGGGGGTTGGCAGAGGGAAACTCTTTCTAGTAAGGACATGGTGGATTCCCTTATTAACCTCAAGCAGGAGTCTTCTAAGAATGGACAGGGTAAGGGGTTTAACATACATACGCTTCACGACTTGTGTATACACACTCCCTTTTTTTTATTATGGCGGGGTAGTCAGAGGCTTGAATGCCCATCTCCGAAATTTCGAAGGCATGTTAGGCATGGGTCATTTGAAGCCCGCGTATCACTAGACAGACAACACCCAACGTGATAGGTAGTGAACCGTATCGCCGTATATAGGCACTGACTATTACCTATCCTGAGGGATAGGCAGGTTTCCTCACGATGTTTTCCCTCACCGTTACTTTAAGGTGTTTACTTTTGGTTTAATGGGGGTGGGTAGAGATAAAGGATTAAGTAATGGTAGATGTTTCAAAATAGCTGGGCCAACTAGCTGCCGTTCTTGTAGTATGTCGTAGAAGTCAACTAAGGGACTAGGGTAAATTTATTTTGTTGGATAACGGGCTAGCAACCTATCACCAATATTATATGTGTTCATTACCACAATAGTTTTTAAAAGAATCTAATGAAATATGTTATCTTAGATGGTCTGTGCACCCCAAAGGGAGGAATATCGTGATTGTATATGTGTGTATATGTATAACTATGTTTCTATGTCTAATATTCCATGTCTTCATGACGACGATAGTTGTTAAAAGTAATCAATCAAATGTCAACGTCCAAGATAGACCCTCCAGGGTCTGTTCAACCCCAAAGGGACGAATGGTCGTGATTATATAATAATAATTTAATAATATAGTAGGTCGTTATCACACCAATTGAACTAGCCACTTGGTAGGTACATTTAAGACTTGTGTTAAGGGTACTAGTAACCGTATATTTAAGAAATTTATTCTTATTATACATAGGTAAATACATATATAGCATAAATAATCAACGACCAGACTGGAAAGCAGTGGAAAAGCGTAGTTCTTAACTCTGCCCCCACCGAGAATCGTGCGAACCTCACGCATTAGCATTCAGGTGTCTAACCGATCGCGCCACGGAGGTATATGTATGCATGTTTATAACTATATTTCCAGAGTTGAGTGACGACCTGATCCTGGCTCAAGCCATCATCATGTTGCAAGGAGGCTTCGACACCACTGGCGTGAACCTTACCTTCACCACCTACACCCTGGCCTATTACCCAGATGTACAGGTAACCACATACATACGCTTCACGACTTGTGTATACACACTCCCTTTTTTATTGTGGTTGTCACAAGTTTGAGTGCACATTTTTGAAATTTCGAAGGCATGTTAGGTATGGGTCTCTAGATAAACAGCACCCAACGTGATAGGTAGTGAACCGTATCGCCGTATATAAGTACTGGCTATTACACCGAGGGATAGGCAGGTTTCCTCACGATGTTTTGCCTCACCGTTAGAGTAAAACGTATATATACTTCACGACAATTGAACCTTGGTAGTCAGAGGAACAAGTTTCCATCTCCCCAATTGTGAAGGTAGTAATTCCATGGCCACGTCGATCCCACGACAGGTGGTAAGCCGTGTCACCATTTACAAGCACTGATTTTTATATACTCTTTTACAAGGATCTCATATGACCCATGTTGAAACTAGTTACCGTTCTTTATACTAAATATTCTATTAGCATGTATTTCGGGCTATTACTATACTAAAGCTATAAAAGCTAAACTAAAGGATACTGTTCTGCCATCGTACGAGAGAAGAGCACGTCTCTCGTTTTGGTCAAGCTGAGAGATAATTGGGATTAATGTTTTTATAATATTCTACTTCTTAGTGTGGAAACCTATTATATGCTTATGGTATCTCCGAATTTCTTGAAGATAAAATTCTACGAAAAAATTAGCAGATTTGTCTTTTTATGATTCCAATATGTAACAAATAAAAGAATGTTAGTTGTGCCCTTTTTTCTTACAACGGCAGTGTTAGAGTACTAGTACTTTAACCGTATATGTAATTGTACGTATTTCTATGTGTAATGTAAGGACGCTTTTTCTCATATCCTAGAAAAGGCTGTACGAAGAACTGGTGGCAACTAAGGAGGCGTTGAACGGGGCGGAGTTCGACGGAAATGTTTTGCTCAAACTTCCCTACCTCAACGCTATTATTAAAGGTATGCTCGTTGAGCCACTATTGTGGAACTATTACTTAACTATTTCGTAACGGGCTTGTGTAAACAGAGTTTATATTAGTTGAAGTACATGATATGATATACATTTATATCTTTAAATTGCTTTCGGAACCGAAAGAACCCCGGCAAACATTATATTCTTTGAGATATTTAACGTTGTTTAGGGTAGAGATGTGACTTCTGTGTAAAAAATTGTCTAATGAATACCCATAAGGCTTAGTTCCTTAGTCTCTTCTTGCGAAACACCGCAAGAAAGCAGTTGGTTACCTTATGATCTAATGCATTAGGATCCGTACGAATGGGTTCTATGATCTCTGCCTACCCCTCTATAGGGAAACGTGTTATGTAGGAATATAATAAATAAAATAAACATACATTCATATCACGACCCTTTCTCTGTAGAGGGGTAATCAGAGATCACGGATCCCCATCTCTCCCGGTTCTAACTAACCACTTTCGCTCCATTGACACTCATACACCACCTCTTACACTTTCGGTGATTATAGCTACCTTTAACGTCACCTTTTTTCAATATATACACAAATAACATATAAATCTACTAGCGACCCGCTCCAGCTTCGCACTTCTGGCTATTTAATGGATGTTATTATACGTATAAACCTTCCTCTTGAATCACTTTATCTATTAAAGAAACCGCATCAAAATCAGTTGCGTAGTTTCAAAGATATAAGCATACAAAGGGACATAGGGACAGAGAAAGTGACTTTGTCTTATAACATGTAGTGATGTACCTAACATTAACATTGACTCCACAGAAAGCCTGCGCCTCAATCCCCCAATGGGATGGCTAGACCGTCGCTCTACAGCTCCTTACAAAGTCGATGACAACCTGACCATAGACAAGGACACTCCTGTTTATATTCTCGCCAGTGCAATCCAGAGGGATCCGCAGTATTACGAAGACCCTCTAGAGTTTAAACCGGAAAGGTTCCTGCCTGAGAATGAACAGAATATCAAGCCTTATACTTATATGCCTTTCGGAGAAGGACCCAGGATGTGTATTGGTAAGTATACATACATATATTAACGCATTTACGTCCTTATTTTAGATATGGATGTAAAAAAGTGACTTTCTACTAGATATTGATGATACGTGTTATTTCATGACACTATGTGTATGAACTGACGGAAAATGAAAATCATAATATAATTTTGTAATTTCTTGCTAGGGACTTGCAAATCCAAGTGCCTAGTCTTTCCTTCTGGCAACGTACAAACATGCATACTCGTATAATCATACCTCTACGTCCCTAACAAGATAAGAAGAGACAATAATCGATCGCCACCTGGAACGATCTTGACAAATCTCCCTTGCTTCACTCACACCTATTAACCTTCTCTTGCATGTAAAAATATGGGGAAGTTTATATATTTATATATATGTAAAATGAGTGATTTTTAAATGTATATAAAATTCTTCCGTGCTAGTATGGGACGTAAAATTAGAGGTTAATGGAATACCAAGGGCGATGGGCTAACAACCAGTCACCGATGTTTCATATCACATCAGAACTCCAATATTCATGCTTAAATGTGACCTAGAAGTTCATACATCTTCGGAGTTCTAACCACCCCGAAAGGGATTAAAGGACATGATTGTTTATGTATGACAAAAAACAAACGCGTTAACCTTGGGGTGGTCAGAGGTTCAGGTTTCCAATTCCGCAATTGCGAGGGTAGTAATTCTATGGCCACCTCAACCCCACGTGTTGACCAGATAGTCAGTACTCAATGTTATATTTATACATACATACGCTTCACGACTTGTGTGTACACACTCCCTTTTTTGTTATGGCGGTGTAGTCAGAGGCTTGAATGTCAATCTCCGAAATTTCGAAGGCATGTTAGGTATGGGTCATTCGAAGCCTGCGTTTTACTTGATAGACAAAACTTGATAGTTAATAGTCAGTACTCTAAGTTATATTTATGTTTGCACATAAACTCAGCTGGTAATCATACATAAGACTAATATACCATCTTTTCCCCACAGCTTCCCGCTTCGCCTACCAGACCATCAGGAGTGCTTTGGCAACCATAATCCAGGTTTATGAAGTGAAACCTATATCCGGTCTGCCTCACCCTAGAGACATTAGACCTAACGCGAAGGGAATATTCTTATCCCCACATACCATGCTGTCAGTCAAGTTTGTGCCTAGACAGTGATGTATAAGATTGGCTTATAATTTAGGGTTTATGTAAGACTAGTGACCCGTTCCGGCTTCGCACGGGTATAAAATATATAGCCTACTCCACTATTTAATGGATGTTATTATATATACAAACCTTCCTCTTGAATCACTCTATCTATTTAAAAAAACCGCATCAAAATCCATTGGGTAGTTTCAAAGATTTAAGCATACAAAGGGACATAGGGACAAAGGAAGCGACTTTGTTTTATACTATGTAGTGAAGATATATATTTATTGAGTGGCAATAGATCATTAATCAGATCTTTTGTTCTGTTGATGGTAGATAGTGGACTTCAAATTATTTAGAAAAATATTAATTTAAAAGTTACTGTATGCACTGTTACTGTTACTGTATGCCAGTTTATTGTTATAGCTTATTTATGTTATTAAAAACGTTTTTTTTTATTTGAATTTTCTTTGTTATTTCATATTGACACATACTTCTATCTCTTTTTAGATAGAAAATTTAGAAAAGTATTATTCTTACCTCTGACCTCACCGGGAATCGAAAAAAGTAGCTAAGATACAAATTAAATGACAATCTCCATGGCATACATACATACACATCACGCCTGATTCCCTGTAGAGGGGTAGGCAGATATCACGGATCCCCATTTGTCCCGATCCTGACAGACCACTTTCGCTTCATTGACACTCATACATCTTCTCATACACACTCGGTGGTTATAGGTACTCCTAACGTAAGTTCCATGAACGGTTAACCACTTGAGCTTTCCCTGTTCGATTTTCAGTGGAGGCTAATATAATAATACTTTCCTACTGCTTGCTAATCTGATCGTTGAACTTATACCTATTATGTATTTATATATAATTGAACTTTGTGATTCGGAAACAAACGTTGACAATTACTCTAAACACAAGTCTTAAGAACTTTCCAAAGCGCTAGTTCGATTGGTGTTATAGTGTCCTAAATATCATTAATAGTTCATATCAATGTTGTTATTTTATATAGGGCAGTATGGTTTACCACCTGTCACGTTGGATACTGTTAAAAAGGGTGTTTCGAGTGCCTTAAAACATAATAATACTCATTCGATACTCAAGCTCTGACTATCCCGAAAGGGTTAATGGTCGTGAAAGTGCTTGTATTATTAACATTGGTACATGATATAACCTTCACTTGACGGTCAGTAGGGCAAAACAGATACCCTATTGGCTCTTTGAACCTAAGTTCAAATAAATGCATTACATATCAGAAATAGAATCACGAAGAAGCATATTTATTCCATGTTAAGCAATGTTAGGTGTGGTCAGGGCTTGGATGGGTGACCATCTAGGCAGGATACTTTCGGTAAGGGCAAACGTAGGGATTTTAGAATTGCAGAAAGTTTTTGTTTATATTTACTTGACGTGTATTTCAAGTGGGTATCCAGTATAGTTAATAAAGTTAAAAGATACAGATATACATAAATATACGTTCACGTCCGTTAATCTCTTCCGGGGTGGACAGAACCTCGGAGATATGATATCTCCTCAGTCACGTTTTAGCATGAATATTAAGGTTTTGATGTCATACGGAATATTAGTGACAGGTTGCGAACACATCACTAAATAGATTCTATTTACCCCGAGTCCCTTAGTTACAGACAGACATGCTGGGAACAACGGCAGCAGCTAGTTAGCATTCTTTTAACATACCTAGAAACCGAGTAGAAATACATTTAAGTTACATAAAATGAAGTCCCAGATCAATTCAAGACGCTGTGTTTTTTATCCTTAATTAAATATGTATTTGTAAGACTGTTTTTGATATTCTTCAAAGTGATCCAAAACACATTTTTCTTCGATATTATGCCCCGAGGCGTAAGGGTGCTTATTAAAATTAATGTTGTATTTTCTTCAGTCTTTTTGTATCATTTCTTTAAATGGCGTCTTTCATTTAAGCAATAAAGATTTGAGGAAATTTGTTAAATAAGAACTTGATTTTGTTTTTTTATTAAATTATTTCCTGGAAATAAATAATAAGCTTATACGAAATGATTACATTATGTGTATCTATATTTCAATAAAATTAAATTAAAGAAAAGACCCAAAACTTAACTTATAAATTACATTACATGCCATAGGTAACGCTAAATAATACATGACATAACTCCTGTCCAGACAGTACCTCCAATACTTTTCAATGTGTAAAATTGCTAATAGCATTTAAAAGGTAACGAACGACAGACCCAATGTAACTATATTAGTTTATTAGTTATTAGTGTGTATGCATATTTGATAATAAAATAAAATTGTCTTCCAATAAATAATAATAACGCATTAAGTTTATTTAAACAGAAGTACCTATTACTGCCTCATACACATGACGTGTATGAATACCAATAAAGTGAAAGTGGTTTGTCAGAATCGACACAAATTGGAATCTGTGATCTTCACCTACCCCTCTGTAAGGAAATGGGCGTATTTATTTATTTTTATATACTACTATAAATTTATTCAAATCCTTTACTCACAAGTAACCAAACTTAACAGTTTTAATGACCTTCCCCACAATTAGTGGATACCTAACCCAGATTTATCGCTACTGATTTCCAAACTTTAATCTAGTGAGCAATTAGACTAGGCTGCATTCGTCTTGAAGGCATTAAGGTTCAGTGTGGCCTTAAGCCGGTATTACTTGCATATTGCAGTGGAGTTTATCGCCTAATCTGTTCGGAGTAGTACTCTGTGAACATTATACGTTGAAGGCTAATTAGGGCGTTATGAATTAAGCCTGTCTATTCTATTACGTCGTTATTGTAGTTGGTTTACTTCTGGGGATGGATAGAAGCTTGTATGCAGGGTACCAACCAATATTAGCAAAAACATATTAATATATACATACATATAAATTCAAGTCCTTTAATCCCTTTCGATGTGAACAGTACCTCGGATATATAATTTTCTTGGTCACTTTCGAGCACGAATATTGGGATTGTGATGTCATAAAATTTGTGACCGGTTGTTAGCTAATTGTCTAATAGAGTCAGTTGACCCTCTTGTCCCTTAATTGCTTCCTACGACTGCTAGGAACAACAGTAGTAACTTAGCATTCTTTTCACATCCTAGACTTAGCACGGGATAAATAATAATAATACTCAACAAAGTTCCCAAAGGGATAGGCAGAGTCCATCGATCGCTAACTTGAACAATTCTGAAAAATCACACTAATTAATCTTCTGAAATATTATTCTTTTATTCGTCTTTTACATATATACAGCGCTGAAAGACATTTAGTATCATTTTATTTTATCCTAGATTTGTACAGGTTTAAATAAATAATGTTTTAGATTAACGTAGTTAAATTGAATTTGCTCATCTTAAATAAAAGTAACATTATCCCGTGAGTTGAGGTGGGGTGAGTTAAGTGCTGGGTTAAAACCTTTTAAGAAAAATCTTTGAGAAAAAACGCTGTTTAATATGTTTTGAACCACAAAATGGAATTTTAAATTTAAGTAGTTTCTTTAACACAATCTCTACTTACCTTTTACAGATAGTCTGCACCAAATGTAGCCGATATTATCAATTATCTACGCTGATTATTGCCTATTTTAATATAGATAAGAATATATAGGTTTCCTTAAGATCGTTATCCTCACAGCAAAAGCGTTTAATATAGTAACACCTCTATTTTCCTAACGGAATAGGCAGAGACTATCAATCACCGCCTTGAACGATTTTACCAAATCTCTTTTGCTTCACTCTCATCCATTGACCGTCCCGTGCATGGTCTTATGTTCATTGGAAATATTGACAGCGTTACAGAAATTATAATTATTTTCAACTAGTACATGCTTATTTTATTTACTAAATGAGACTGGGTCGTAACACCATTAATTTAATAAAATTAGAAATTAATAAAGGTTGCCGTGGTCACGATCGTGTTCTAATATATGATAGTAAATAAAATGAGTACAAATTGCTGGTGTTTAAAAATAACTAGTACATGCTTAGATTAGGACTTGAACCCTGGACCTTAGGTTGTTGTTTTCATCTCACTACGCGCTTTTAAATAAACTGTACCGTATATAAAACAAAGACGCACATTCACGACCATTAACCCATGCGGTGTAGCCAGATAATCACATGCCCATCTCCGCAATTGCGGAGGTAGTAGCTCTGTAACTGAGGTAGCAAAATAACGTATAATAACAGCATTGTAACCACGCCCTAATAACATTCCAGTATGAACTTCCCCTTACGTGTATAAACTCTCGCTTAACTATGCAAATATATTTTAGACTACGATATAATTTCGCTCAACACACAAACAAACTTTTTAAACCTAATTTCGTTTGCTCAGTGCTTAGTGAATGCAAACAAACTATTAGGTTTTTTAATAACTATTTAGTAGGGTAAGTAATTTAATTAATTTGCATTTTAAAAAGTTTACCTATTATTGAATACTTTATACTATTATTTATATATTTGAGTTTAAAAATTAAAAGTTTTTTCTTATTTTGTCTCTTTTTTACAAATACTGTCCCCTTTGTATCTCGACGATTAGTTTAATGAGTACAGTAATTAACCATCATATAATTGTAGTTGTAAACTTATTTAAAATTCATTATACATTCACGTCCTTTCTTCAATTTTGGGGAGGACAGAATCTTGGAGACGGACGAACGTTATATCGCTTTAGTCACTTTTAGCAGAACTATATGGGGTTGTGATAATATTACAATTTAGTGATATGTTGTCATATTGCATAATTAGGTAACCATATTTTACGACTATTTACCATTACGGTGTTTTCAGAAGTTTGCGTGACCATCTCCGCAATCGCAGAGGTAAATCATTTACATAATACCATAATAATTATATACAAAATACCCTTTCATTAAAATTTCGTTTAGTGAAATAAAGGCTTTATTCTAAAGCAAACTTTTCCCTAGATAACAGGGTCAATGAATACTCGTAGTCCGTAGCACATGCTTTGAATTGGCCCCACAGCTGTTTGCTACGGGACGAAGTTTCATCTTACTTCAAACGGCTGTTTCATTATGCTACGAAATTCGGCGAAATTACAAAGCCTGTTACGGCCTCCGTGATTTAAATACTGTACATTTGTGTGCCTTAAATTGTAATATGTTTTTAATTGTTGTAGTATGAGTATATAGGATATTATTCTAATAAAATTAAAGTTTATTTAGGAAATATGTACAAATTAATAACATTTTTATATATCAAAAAGTAGAAAGGATTTCTAAATATGAGTAAGCATAAGTAAAATTACCTCTTGAGCTCTTGAGTGAAATGAATTAGTTAAGGCACCTTTAGCTTGAAATCTGAGTTTGTGATTATATGAATTGACATATAACTAACCGATTGCTTCTTTATCCTCTAAGACATTCATTTTAGTTTGAGTCCTGTAGTAACTATTCAAAACCCAAGAAAAAAGCTTCCAAATCCCTTATATACATATACGTATGTATTAGTTGGAACCTAGTTCAAAGTACTCTAACCTCACTAACCTAAAATAGAATAAGCAAACCTAGAATGAAAGCCAGCTATATTAGGTTTTGCTTATGCACTAGGATCAGTTCGCGAACTTCCTAATTATATTCTCAAGTTGAAACTAATACTTGCAGCTTAGTAATATGAGCTCCATCGTGTTTGCTAACTACGCCGCACAGAGGGAGCTAGAGTGCTGTTAGAACTCGTTGCAATGCTTAGCGCGGGGCTTGCTAAAATGATAAAACATACACTTTACTTTATCCCTTTAGGTGATCAAAGGTAGTAAGGAGTATTTCGAATATGGATATAAATTATAATTAAGTGATTTGCTACTACATATTGTTGATACGTGGTTATTTAATTACACAAGTATAAGATGTGAATGAAAATATATATTCATATAATGTTGTAATCCCTTTGCTAGAGACTTGCAAAAGCATGTAACTAGTTTTTCTTTCTGACAACGTACAAACATACATACTCGTCTATTCATACCTCTACGTCCCTAACAAGATAAGAAGAGACTCGTTTTTTACCTGGAACGATCCTGACAAAATCTTCCTTGCTTCACTCACACTCATTAACCTTCTAATATACATGCTCTTCTGTTCTTCACGCTACCTCTACCCGCCTTGAGAAGTATCTGGCATTGTTGGCATGTTTTAGGAGACTACACATAGAAAAGAGATTCTGTCTTGACCTAAATACATCAAATCACTGTGATAAGTGATATAAATGCTGATAATATGATAAATTGGAATATTTTGGTTTATAATTGTAATTTGTAACGTGTATATGTTGTAGATCCTTTAGATTATATCTATATTAATATTATACTACTTCGTAAACATAATAGATATATGTTTGTAAGCACAGACAACCACAAAAGCCAATATTCTGAGCTTCTACTCTCGTGTGTTTGACAACATGTTACTATAATTGACATTGCGTTATCAAATACATAAATATATAGATATATACACGTTTCTATACCTTAAAGAGATAGGCAGACTATAACTCTATCCTGAAGGGTAAAAATAGTGAAACATCTTTTTCTCTATTGACTAATTAATAGAAGTGGGATTAATGTATCTTGATTTCAGCTCTTATGTTCTGAATACTGAAGATATTCACATTAATAAGAATATGTAATTATTACATATATTTTTATTTATTTTTACTTCATTTCAATGTACGTCACCTAACAGGGAATCGTTCAGTGACGTACCTAATACACGTTTGTACTTAAAATCTTAAACAAAATACATATGTCATTATACACCGAGTATATATGTCATACAAAAAAAGACAAAGGCTTTCTCGACCATAATATTTTAGGGCTAGTCAGAGGTTTAGGTTTCCATCTCCGCAATCGAGGGGGTAGTAATCAACTCCGATTCGAGTTCAAGGATAGGTATCTCTAAAGTAATGTACACCCTTAAACAACAACTTATATAGATAAGTAAACGTGATATCATCATTTTTTTACATAGATTTCTAGTACTGTATTAAATATCTGTATTTACATGAATAATATTTATCATTTTAGATATCATACATATATTTATCATTTGACGACCTTCGTGGCGCGATCGGTTAGCCGCCGAACGCTAATCGTGAGGTCCCGGGTTTGATTCCCGGTGGAAGCAGAGTTAAGAACTACGCTTTTCTTCTGCTTCGTCTGTCTGGTCGTTGATTATATAAGCTATATATGTATTTATCTATATATAACATGTATATATTTCTTAAATATACGTTGACGAGTACTGTTATAGATTAAAATAATACATAAGTTTTGCTCGCGTAAGCCTCCTCATACCGCGTCGTTTTAAGTGCTGACTTTGCAGCCAACGTTTCATTATTAGTATCGTGCGTTCATATCGGAGTTCTCTTCCAACCATCAAATGGTTAAGACGGTTCGCTAACAATACCTTGTATTCGGCTTAGGGAAAATAAAAAGTGTTTTTTTTAAAAAGGCATTTTATTTCGTCCGCACAACATTGGTGGCAGCGGTGGGATACCGTTCTTGAGGCATATCGTATATATGCCCACCGGTATTCCGAACAAAGCGCGAACGAAATTCGGTGTGCTTGTAAGCCGTGAGGAGCCGTACCTCACGCCAGTGCCGTACTTCCCGAGGAAGCTCGTCAGTCGTGACACAGGCCGTGTCACGCCAGCCCTCGACCAGCCGAGCGTAGCAGCCGTCGCAGACGTCGTTGCAGAGAGAGATCTGCAACCCCGAGAACCGACGTCGTCCTCTGCTGTCCAGCAGAAACCCGGTAACAACATCAGGACTAAAGTGATGCAGTTTCTACTGTAAATGAATCTTTTCTTATTTTGTGGGAGAGCGAAGCACCTAAACATCTTTAAAGAGGATTTTCTACTGAGATTTTATATTTTATCGTTACTTTTTTAGTTTTTTTTAGTTTTTGTGACTAGCTTTGATTTATACCCTTTTTTAAAATGGCTCCTAAAAAGGACATAAAGAATGATGAGTTCACAGACGCAGAGGAAGTCGAGACAAAGAAGTTGTCTCTCAACCTCCTTACTAAATTTATAAAACCCTATAATGGGGATAGGGCGTCTCTTCCCGCGTTTCTCACAAATTGTGAGAACGCCATAGAACTGGCAGAAGATAGCCAGTTGAGCTTCTTATGCAAGTACATAATTTCACAATTAGAGGGAAAAGCTCAGTTAGCTTGCTCCCTACGGAGATTCGACAAATGGTCGGATTTAAAGAATTTTCTTAAAACAAATTTCGGGGAGAAGAAGCACTCCACCCACTTACTTCTAGAACTTCAGAACTGTAAACAGTTCTCGACCGAAGAGGTCATTCAATTTTCATTACGGATAGAGGCTTGCCTAACAAGACTCCTATCTGACATTCAATTTTCGGGATGTTCGGAGGCCGAGAAGCCTGGCAGAATAGCTGCCATGGAGGATCTGGCACTCAACACCTTCCTCCTAGGGTTAAACCCTAGTTTTTCTCATATAGTCCGATGTAGAAACCCCAATACGTTGAGTGAGGCTATCACTCACGCTATTGAAGAGGAAAAGCTCTTCAACCTCACGAAGGTATCGAGGCCTTCGAAGGTATGCAACCGTTGCGAAAGGCAAGGGCATACATCCAATGAATGCTTTAAGCATAAATCCAAATTTTACCCTATTAATTTTCAATCCAATTACAGGGCTAATAATTCTAGGCCTAATAACTATTCTTACAATAATCCTAATTCTTATAACAATAATTCTAATACTAATACCAAATTTTGTAAGTATTGTAAGAATCCAGGGCATACGATACAAGAATGCCGAAAGTTGGAGTTTAAGAATAAGTCTAATCCCCGACAAGCACAGCGAGCATCTTATCAGGTGAAACCTGAGCCTCGCGTGTCTGCACCCGTACAACACGTTGTATGCAAGTCCGCCACAGAGCAGACTTTAAATTAGATGACGCTCCTGTTGTGTGTCGCCCGGGGGCGTATACAGAACTTAAGGACACACTTAAAGATGATCCTAATTTTTCTAATTTCTCTGATTTTTCTAAGTTCTCTGATTTTTCTAATTTTTCATCTCAACCAAAGTTGTTGAGTTCGTCCCAGTCACAAGACTTGAGACAACCCTCTGAGTTCACTGAGTTTATTACATCTCAACCCCAGCAGTTGAGTTTCGATTCTAAATTGAATCAATTTTCTAAGTTTAACACTTATAATGACGTCAAGTCTAAACCTGTTAAGGAGCCTGTGGTTTGTACAGATGCTCCGAAGGTCATTCATTCTGTTCCTATTTTCGAAACGAAAAGTTTGTTACGTATTTCTTTACCACATTTATATATTAATGCACCGCAACATTGTTCCGCACCTTTGTGCTTTTTAATTGACACGGGCGCTTCCGTAAGCGTCATGAAAATTACATGTTTCGATACTTTACCGAAACTTTCTAAGGAGATCATTAAACTGAAAGGTATCAATGACTCTGAATCCTTTTGCGAGACTCTTGGCTCGTTTAATTTAAATTTTTGTATACAGAATAGTAATTATTCTTTTAAATTTCACGTCATAAACGATGATATTAACCTTAATTATGATGGCATGATAGGGTCAGATTTTATGAGATTTTTCAATTGCACACTTGATTTTAATTCAAGTGAACTGTATTTACATGGTCATATTTTTAAAATAAAGTACACGCAACCTACATATATTATTCCCGCACGCTCAGAAGCCGTGATAGAATGTAACTTAACTAATGCTGACAAAGATTTACAACGGCTATTTCCACGAAACGAAGGGCTGATACTCGATCACAGGATTTGTGATGGTGTTTACGTGTCAAATTGCATCGCCACTATTAAACAAAACAAGCGTGTGAACGTCTCAATTTTGAATACCACTGAAACACCAGTAAAGGTAGATAATTATTCCGTGTACTTAAGTCCTATTGATTACGATAATTTTTCATTTCCGATAAATAATACTTACATTTATTCCAACCTTTCTCGTAGAGAGAAAGTTTTAAAACTCGTTCGTCATGAGCATCTTAATCCAGAAGAGAAGAAGGCTCTTTTGGATTGCTGCGCAGATTACGCTGACATATTTCATCTCGAAGGCGAACCATTAACACACACTCATGCATTGAAACATAACATTAACACGGGAGACGCGGCTCCCATCCACGTCAAATCATATAGATTTCCGGAATGCCACAAGGAGGAAGTTGATAAACAAATCAACTCCATGTTAGAACAAGGCATTATTCAAAATTCAATCTCCCCATGGTCCGCCCCTGTGTGGATCGTTCCTAAGAAGGCAGATGCCTCTGGGAAAAAGAAATGGCGTATAGTCATTGACTATCGCAAACTCAATGACGTAACAGTGGCCGAAATCTTCCCAATTCCATTGATTAGTGATATTTTGGATCAATTAGGCAAAGCTAAATATTTTTCCACACTTGACCTTGCTTCCGGTTTTCACCAAGTATTAGTCGATCCTTCAGATATTCAGAAAACCGCTTTTACAATTGTTAATACTAATGCTTCAACAGGGCACTACGAATTTACACGAATGCCTTTCGGACTTAGGAATAGTCCGCACACATTCCAACGTCTTATGACGATGGTTCTTACGGGATTACAAGGATTACATTGCTATGTTTATTTAGATGACTGTATAGTCTATTCATATGACCTCCCTAGTCATATGGAAAAATTACGTTTAATTTTTGATCGTTTTCGTAAATTTAACCTCAAGTTACAACCCGACAAGTGCGAGTTTTTACGTCGTGAAGTTTCTTATTTAGGACATGTCATAACCGACCAAGGGGTCCAACCAAACCCAGATAAGGTGAAGACTATTACCAATTTTCCGATTCCACGTAATGTTAAAGATATAAAGTCATTTCTAGGACTAGTTGGTTATTATCGTAGATTTATTCCAAATTTCTCCCAAATTACGAAACCTCTTACTAGTTTACTAAAGAAAAACATTACTTTCGTTTGGAATCCTGAACAGGACCAAGCATTTAATTTATTAAAAGAAAAACTAACTACTGCACCTTTATTGCAGTATCCTAATTTTGAACAATCTTTTATTTTAACTACGGATGCTTCTAATTACGCCATAGGCGCTATCTTATCTCAAGGCGATATCGGCAAAGATAAGCCCATCGCTTACGCATCCCGAACCTTAAACAAGGCGGAATGCAATTATTCCACTACGGAACGCGAAATGTTAGCTATCATTTTTGGCGTTAAATCCTTTAGACCATATCTTTATGGTCGAAAGTTCACCATAGTTACTGATCATCAACCCTTAAGGTATATTTTTAATGTTAAAGATCCAAGTTCACGCCTTATTCGATGGCGTTTGAAGCTCGAAGAATACGAGTACGACATTGTTTATAAACAAGGCAGACTGAATTCAAATGCTGACGCATTATCTAGATATCCTATTCACGTTACGACACGTTCGAATCGTAATCAGGACACGAGTCCTTACTCTGAATCCTATGAAACATATTTCAAATATCAATTTACTAACACTTTAACTACACTTAATACACAAATTGAGGAACACTCACAGAGTATTCATACTACTAAATTCGATTTCATTGCTATACCTACTTCTTTAGATTTTGACGAGAGTATGCCAAATGTTAACCAAATTTTATCCAATTTATCTAACTCTGAATCTTTACTTAATAATGAACGTGAACCTTTTACTATTCTACCTTATGTAGATGGTAATAAAACTTATTTCTTTTTATTTACAAAGACTCATCATTTCGAGGAGAGTAATTATAAAACTATTTTTAATTTACTAATGAATTTACGAGATCTTATTTTAACAAATAACCCCTCTCTTACTGATCTCGCTATCACTGACTTTATTGAACCTTTTTCTAAGTTCGTTTATACTAAAGTACATAATATGATACGTTACATATTTCATAACACTAAAGTTAAGATACATATATACAAAAACAGTTTAAGATATCCTACTCCTGCGGAAGTACCGCAGATATTAAAGGACAATCATGATTCTCCAATTGCCGGACACCCAGGTGTCAAACGTATGTTAAATAGAATTAAAGGATCTTTTTATTGGAAATCTATGTCAACTGACATAGAAAATTATGTTAAAAACTGTAAGCTCTGTCAGGTCAATAAACCTTACAGACATAAGAATAAATCACCTATGATTATTACTACTACGAGCACAAAACCCTTTGAACGACTAGCACTTGATGTAGTCGGACCTTTACCGAATTCCGGTAATCAACAGTTTAAGTACATGCTTACAATGCAAGATGACCTAACTAAATTTACATGCGCTTATCCCATGGTATGTGCAACAAGCGAAGAAATTGCTTCTAATTTAATACATTTCATGTCTCTTTTCGGTTTCCCAAAGACAATTTTGACAGACTTAGGTACATGTTTTACATCGGAATTATTTCAACATGTGACCAAAATTTGTAAGATTAAGAATCTTTTTACTACTCCGTATCATCCACAAACAAATGGCGCGTTAGAACGTAGTCATTCCACTCTAAAAGAGTATCTAAAATCTTATGTTAATGAGAATCAAAATGATTGGCATAAATTCTTATTTACAGCTATATTAGCTTATAACACTACTCCACACAGCACTACTCAGTTCACACCTTATGAACTCTTATACGGTTATAAACCATCTATACCATCTTCATTATACAATTCTGGTTCGGATAACACTTATCCACAATATATTCAGTATTTACAGTATCGCATGAAGTATTGTCGCGATAAGGCAATACAAAATATTAATAATAGTAAGGAAAATTCCAAAGCCTGTTATGATAGATCCACACGTCGGATCGAATATAAATCGGGAGAATTAGTTTACTTGAAATGTCATCATAAACAAGGTAAATCCCTTGCGCCTGTTTGGAAAGGCCCTTATAAGATTATCAAAGTTTTTAACAATAACCATAACGTCATTTTAGCTATTGGTCGTAAACACGTGAAATATCATTTTGACCAAATTAAACCTGCCAATTGTTCTCCGCATTAATTCTAAAATATTTTAATTAAGTTGACATATACTATAAGTAAGTACAAACTATCTTCTATTCTCTATTTTTCCAGATTCTTATTTCTTCTGGGCAACACGTTTGCCGAAAATGTTATAATAACTCCGGTTATTCATAGTCCCGGAATCCATTTTGAACCATATACACGAATTAGATTTCACAATGATTTTTGGAAAATTATAACATTTATTGACACGGTCTCTTTTGAACCCCATTTGGATAATATTGAGCAAATTTTGTATAAAACTTACGATTTATGCGTTAAAGCGAATGTTAGTAATTTTATTGAATGCAAGGATATATTAAGTCCCATTAAGATTTTGCTAAAATCTAACTATCAAAAATGTAACTCTTTGTCGCACATAATGTCGACTAATTCCCCAATTAGGGTAAGACGTTCCCTCGAATTCGGAGGAGAAGTGCTTAAATTCTTTTTTGGAACATTAGATGCAGACGATGCGCGCAAATATGATGCCGCATTGGAAAACACTCAGAAAACTGAGACTGAAATCTTTCACTTAATGAAAGACAATATACAAGTAGTTAAATCTACAATTAATAATTTTAATTCTACTATTTACAAGTTAAATAAAAACGAAATTAAATTAAATGCTCAATTAAATCAAATTAACGAAATTTTGTCCCAAACAACTAAAAATAATGATCAATTATTATATATGTCTCGTATAAACAGTCTCCTGAATATTGTAGAGGCTTCTCTATTTACTATTTCTAACCTCTTGGACACTACTCTGAATTCTATTCTCTTTTCTAAGTCTAATATTCTACACCCTTCTATCATAAGTCCTTCTAGTTTATATTTAGAACTATCTAAGCATAGTAATTTACTGAATAGTCGTCTCGATTTCCCTGTCGTTTTGAATATCGATAATATACATAACTTAATGGATATCTCAAAGCTGGTCTCCTATTTTTATAATAAGAAAATTGTATTTGTTTTACAAATTCCATTAGTTTATCCAGAATTATATACTGTGTATAAGAATATACCTTTACCAATTCCTCATGATCAAAATAAACCAAATACCTTTTCTTTGGTTCAACCTTCTAAATCTTATATAGCATTAACAGAGGATAGACTGCAATACGCATTATTAGATAATTTACAGGATTGTCAAAAGATTTATAGTAATTATTCTATTTGTCCTCAATTAAATTCTTATTCTACTATTAACAACCCTAGTTGTGAAAGTAAACTTATTTGTGATGTGATATTGTCTATGCCAAAAGAATGTAACACTAAATTACTATTTGGAAATAATGATATTTGGCAGAAACTGCTTAATAACAGATGGATTTTTGTTCAATCTTCTCCTACTAAATTAACAGTGAAATGTGATAACAACATTATTACAGATTACTCTATACATGCCACAGGCATTTTAACCCTAAATGAAAATTGTATTGGTTATGCAAAAACCACACAGATAATTCCAAGCTCTACTAAAAATTTATTAATGTCTAGTAACTTTGAAACTGATTTTGATATAATTGAAGATGATTGTTGTCGAAAAGATAAATTTAATCATACTATTCCATATTTAGCTCCTATAACGTTATCGAACATCGATTTAGAATCTTTACAATTCGCAAAATATGATTTACACAATTTAGAAAAAGAAATAAATAATGCTGAAAGTAATTCGCATTTTATAAGATACGGAACTTATTATTCTTATACAACATATACTATTGTAATACTTATTGTGGCATATATTGCTTTTAAATTATATAAGTACTTTAAAAGATGTGATTCTTCTAATTGTTGTATTGCGATATACAACCAGTGTTATAATAAAAAGCTTTCCAGGGAAAAGCATAAGGTCTCTATTGAATTACATGAGATAACAGATGATTCTGATTCGACTTCCAGTAAAGTAGATTTTAGAAATTTAAGTAATCATTAATGTTGATGTTTGTTTACGCATTTTTATGATGCTGAAGTTTTTGTAAATTTCAATGTTTTTATTTTAGACTAATTACTAATATTTGTAAAACCGTTTTAACTATTTGAGATTTTCTAATTTCGAATTTTAACTTGTATTTTTGTTTTGATTTCGCTTCACCCTCTTAAAGGGATAAAGCTCAATTTTATAGGGGGGGCTGTTATAGATTAAAATAATACATAAGTTTTGCTCGCGTAAGCCTCCTCATACCGCGTCGTTTTAAGTGCTGACTTTGCAGCCAACGTTTCATTATTAGTATCGTGCGTTCATATCGGAGTTCTCTTCCAACCATCAAATGGTTAAGACGGTTCGCTAACAATACCTTGTATTCGGCTTAGGGAAAATAAAAAGTGTTTTTTTTAAAAAGGCATTTTATTTCGTCCGCACAACAGTACCCTTAACACAAGTCTTAAATCAACTTACCAAGGGGTTAGTTCAATTGGTGTAATAATGTCCAAATATTATAAAAAAAAATATCGACCATAGAGATATCTTTGAAGCATTAGACCCAACAAGGATTAAATGACGTAAAAGTATATTAAAACTCTATACAGACATATAAAGCTCATTTTGTGATTTCTGAGCCTTTTCTTTGAATTTAATTAGTCGAATCAATGGCAGAAAGGCGTTTGCTTTGAAATGCCGAATTCCGCTCCTCATTGTCTTAATCCGAGGCTTTGTTGGTGACAAAGAGGCTTTTGTGCAGCCCCTTCCCGCCTCTTTCAATGTTATTGAAGACGCCCATCAATTGTTTTCTTGATTAAATTATTAATTGAATTGAATGGGGGCTTGTGTTTTCGGCTTAATCCTTTTTAGAAAGAGTGATTTTTATGTTATGTTAGAATAGAATTTGGTGCGACTGTGATGTTTATGATTTGTGTAGGTTAATAATAATAACAAAGCATTTATTTACAGCCACAAAAACATACACAATACAAAATGTTTACAAATCAAACTTACAAACTAGTGGGTATAACTTGTGCATGTTATTGTCGCAGCAAAAAGGTTCTAACTCAGCTGGGTATGTTACGTTTGGTGGCACACGCAACGCTGATTAATTACATTAATGATTTTATAAGTCATCGGAATATCTAGTGAAATTAAAATTAATTCTAATCAAAAAAACAAACATCAAACTTTCTACCTATCTCGCTCGATATTGAACATATTGGTAAGCCGTGTGACCAAAACCGACGTAAAGAGAAACTAGCTGCCGTTCTTCCCGGGAAGGCATAGAAGGTGACTAAGGGTCAATGGAATCTATTAGGCCACAGCCTAACACACAATATTACAATATTTCCACAGAATATGCACCAATTATATATATCACCCATTGAGCTAAACGTGAACTAGAAAATATTATCATGTCTCCAAGGTTCTGTCCAATCCAAAAGGAATTCAAGGACGTGAATGTGTATGTATTTGAGTTTGTTCCTAAGAACCTATAAAAGTTAAGGTCCCTAGACACGAGATTGGCAATTGATTCATGGCCCCGCAAAGTTGCAGAGTTCTCATAATGTTAAGGGGATTCCAGAGTTTGTAAACTTTAAAGTTGCTTCAAAGATAAACTTTCATCCTTTTTAAACACTTTCCAAGTTCATTCATTGTTATTGAACATACTGTCCAGTGTTGTTGAAATTATTTAATAGAATGTAAGCAGTAGTTTTTATACTGGATATTTCGTAAGAGATAACTAAGGACTCTTTTGTTTTTTTTACGAGGATACGGGAATTAAAACGTTTGTTTTATAAAAAAACTTTTATGAGTAACAAACGTTTAAAGATGTTTAACATGATTTTTTTTCATGATTTTTCTTGTAAATACATACATATATTCACGCCTCTACGTTCTCAACGAAATAAGCAGAGACTATCGATCGCCACCAGGAACGATATTGACAAATCTCTCTTGCTTCATTCACACCTTTTAACCTTCTCATACATGCTCTACTGTTCTGCACACAAAAAATGAATAAAAGTCACATATCTCTATTCATACATTGTTTTTGAATTTTTCACAGTTTCTTATACTTAGTTAATTCAGTTATTTCCATTTCTATTCAATCTATAGTGACTATTTTAGAGATTCCGAATGTCTTAAGTATTACTGTTTAGGGCATTTCTTTTAGCCTATTTAAAACCTGTATCTAAAATGATAATTAGAAGACTGCAACTGTTTCCAAACATTATTTAAGAGTATTATTTATAAAGAAAGATACCTACAAACATAATATTCTTAAATTTCCTCACGATGTTTTTCTCTTACCGATATTTTATTTCAACACATTTAATTTTATTTAAAAATAGAATACAACCCTATAATTCACTCTGATTACCTCTCTTAGTGGAATAGGTAAAAAATGCTAATTCATTATTAAATTCGTGAAGGCTCCTTAATAACTAATACAAGGGTAAAAGAAAATTGAGTGCTCTCGAAACCCTTTTAAGAATCTTGGGAGATTTGCTGGTGAAATTCAAAGAAATACGCAATGAATTTTTTCGAGATTTTCCTCTGAATTAAAGTAAGTACATATCTACTTATATCTACATTGTTTGATCTCTTGCGGAGTAAACAACGATTTTACTAGCATATATAATATTTTATAATTTGGTGTAGTTCAGTTGTTTGGGGCTTAACCCTGTATCAGTTCAGGCTACAGGGTTCAAATCCCGCCTGAGCATGAACTAATGGACATATACATTTCATTGTTGTAGTGAGGAAATCAGGAAACCTAAATATATATAGTGTTTGTAAATGGCAACATGGCTCACCATCTGCTACATTGAGTACTGCATATCTGGTCAACACATGGGTTTGAGGCGGCCATAGAATTGCGGAGACTGGCACCAGAACCTCTGACTACCCCAATGCAAGGGAGGTACGGTGGTGAATGCATATGTATGTATATTGCGACTGTCATTGCTTACATATGGAATATTGGAGACTGGCTACTACTGTATCACCCAATAATATTCCATTTACCTTTATCCCCTCTCGCACTTCGTCTTACAATGTGATGGGAAACAATCTTCTAATTTATCTTCGTTTTAGTTTTGTGTAGTTAAGTTATGCTTGAGCTATATGAGGTCCAAACAAACGAAGAGTAACTATTAGGGTATTTTGCTTCCAAATTAAATTAATTTAATTGAAATTCAACGTAGCTCAGTTGTTAGGAGCCTGACTCTGTATCAGTGGGTACATGGTTCAAATTCTGCTTGAGCATAATATACTAATGGAAATAATGTTAAGAGAATTTCTATGTACTTTTTCGTAATAAAAATACATTTACGAAATGCGTCAAATACTTCAGTGAGGGAAAACATCGTGAGGAAACCTACCTGCTCCCCTAACAGGTAATAGATAGTGCTTGGAAATGGCGACATGGCTTACCGTCTGTAACATTGAGTACTGACTATCTGGTCAACACATGGGTTTGAGGTGGCCATAGACTTACCTTCGCAATTGTGGAAATGGACACCTGAACCTCTGAATACCCCGCAAGGTTTAATGGTCGTGAACGCGTTTGTCTTTGTCTTTTTTTGCTTCCATTGTTCTATAACATTAAGTTTTAGTCGCCTCTTACAACATGCCAAGAAGAACAGCCGATTATATATGGAGTACAGACTAGGCAATACAGTGACCATTTGTTACTCCATCGCCCAATAATAATACCCCTTTATCATTAGTCATCTCTTATGCTGTAACAAGAAAAAGAGCTGATTACAAGTATCGAACTATCGCAGTACTATACCTAAGTTATATTAAGTCCAAAAGGATTCTAACTTAGATTTTTCAATTCCAAATGCCTGGATGAACTCTCCGAGGCAATCTATAGAAGTGGTCGCCGAACGAAACACAATTTATTTTCAATACGCGCCGGAAAATGGGTGCACGCAAATCGTATACCGCGAGATGTGGACCGCGGATTGAAAGGAAATGTGCTGTTGGAAATATGTATTGTATTTTGTTTAGTCATAACATTGTTATATATTAGATAGAATGGTAAAGGATAACCTTTCTTTTGGAATTGACATTAAAATCTACGGGGATATGAGTATATCGAATCGGTGCACCACTGCACATAATCCCGAAAGTAATTTTAGAGTTATTATATGAAGGTTCTGTCTAGTATGAAAAAAAGAGAATTAAATTAGTGAGTTTATGTTATCTATAATAATGGTATTCTATTCTATTCTATTTACAATGGTATAAAGAAATATAAGTCATGATTTACGGTTTTTCATCACTGCCTTCATTTATTAACACAAATAGTAAAAAACTAATGAAACTTATCACTATACATTCTATTTATTGTATAAACTACCTCACTACTAACGCTGTTGTTACCTAATGTAATTAACAACAAACACATAGTATGAAAACACGGCTCGTCAACGTAATGTACCTGTCTATGTAATTATCGGAGCGTCAGTACTCTAACGTGCCATTAACTCCAACTAAGCATGCCCTTTGATCAATATTAAGTTTAATCCTGCTTAATTCAATTCACTTATGATAATGATTGGCTTTCGACAGCTAAGGTTCAAACAAAGGGCTTTTAGGTTAGATTTTATATACACACATATACACATACATACATACAAATGACGCGTGATTCCCTGTAGACGGGTAGGCAGAGATCACGGATTCCCATTTCTCCTGATCCTGACAGACCACTTTCGTTTCATTGACACTCATACATCTTGTCATACACACTCGGCGGTTATAGGTATTCCTAACGTCACCCGTCAATGTAACGTCTATCTGACTGTTATATGTCTTATTGGGCCGACCTCTACGTAACCGCTCTTCCACTTCACTCATATATCGGTATACACATATACTATAACGGTGATAATGGATAAGCTAACATACAAAAAGTACATTAGAAATAACTTTGTTCTTAGCCACCTTGCGTGACGTTATATCTTTGTCAAAGGTTAAAATAGGACGGCAGATATTGTAGAGTGTCATTTAAAAAATGTCTTAAAAATAGACCATGACGTGCAATTCTGACTGGTAGTCTTTATAACATGTATTTGAAGGTATTAAGAGACTTGAAATCTGTGGAATCAAATCTCTCCTTCACAAAGTCGAAATTTAACAACAACTTAATTTATTACTATGCTAATTTAATACTTACTTATTCTAAATTTAACCTACTCAATATCTTCTGTCATTCTGCTCACTCCAAAGATACGAAAAAGTATGATAACGAACTAAGTATTCTGGAAAACAACAACAATGAGGTTAAAAATGGAATTGATAAAAAGCACTTAAGAGTCTGTCAATTCAATTTATTCTTCGATTTATCATTTCTTCCGTTCCTCAATGCAATTATTGCTGAAGGCTTTTAATAGGAAATTGGAGAAAATAGTTGCTTTTCCACCAGTAGTGGAGTGCTTGGTAAACGAGAGAGAACTCTTACTACTGACCCACTCACACAACCTACTCGTTGACTTCTAAATAAAATGGTTGCTACGAATCGAATGTGCTACGAATCTAATGTAGCGCAGATTTTATTTACAGGATTTTAAGTTTGTAAATATTTTGTTAATTTATTGTAAAGATTTCATTGTTAAAATATTCATTAGTAAACTATACCATTTACAGGTTAGGTTTTATGTTATTTTGTAAGTGTTTGTAAAAATAAAAGGGTTAGAATAGATGTTAAGAGAATCTAATTCTGTATAATGTGTGTATGGCTTAATCGTTCACTTGTTTATTTACTATATATTCACCTGTACTAAGTATAAAGATATCTTTATAAATAAGAAACCTCAGAACTATTTACTAATCACACTTCGTATAAAATTTGTTAAGTTACTCATAAAATATCATGAACGTTTATTTCAATATACAATTTATAACATACTCGTAAATTTGGGAGATAAGTTTCATCATATTATGCTATTGCATGAATACCTCAGTTTTTACTCATATTCCTTAACCCATTTTACAATATCCTTAGAACTTCAACCTCCTGCAACATTTTTGCAAATAGACCTTCATCTCATTAGTGACAGGTTGCTAGTCCATTGCTTTATAATACGCAGCATTTGCAGCAGTGCATCAGAAGTCTATTTGTGTTCTTGTTGCGGCGCTGAGCAGAATAAATAGAAGCACAACTAAGGGTTAAGGCGGGGTTACACTTACTCGGACAATGGCTTTTAAAGTGATAATATACATAATAAAAAAAAACAGTTTTGGTTAACCGGTATTATTTGACCCAAAGAATTTTTAGCCTGTACTTAGAGGCTTATGTTGAATTAAGCTGTAATATGGATGCATATACGTTACACACATGTCCATAGAGAACATTACACATTTTAGATTTTTTCACCTCTTTATTCAAAATGCCAAATAAGAAGATTAATAGACATGCAAAATAAAATAGTAGACGTCTAAATTCCTCTTTATAAAATGTCGAGCTTGTTTAACATTAACGGAATAAGTAGTAATAAATAACTTAAGTAATTTGTTTTAAGAACACCAATGTGTCTCCACCTTTGGTCTGCAACTGGCAATTGCAAACAATCTATTTTCCTCCCAGACCCGCTTCTTATTGGGTCCACGATAGTCTTTTTACCCGCCGACAAACAAACTGTTCTGCGATAGAATTGTATTCGTTTACAGATAGAATATTGATGGACAATCTCTCATCATACATAAACATACGATTCACGACTTGTGTATAGTCAGAGGCTTGAATGCCCACCTTCGAAATTTTGATGGTGTGTTAGGTATCGGTCACTCGAAGCCCGCGTTTTACTATAGACAGCACCAAACGTGACTATTACTTATCCCGAGGGATAGGCAGCTTTCCTTACGATGTTTTCCCTCACCGTTAGCGGTTGTAAATTATGCACGTAAATCAAAAACACATTTTTGAATAATTCTTTGGTACATATCGGACCCATGATTTGAACCTATTTCCCATAAGAAATCAGAGGTTTTACCCACTGGGCTTAGCCAAACTATTAATCTCTAATCACTGGGATTAATTAATATGTGAAATACAGACGCTAAGAAAAAGTAGTTAGAAGGTTGAGCAATTTAATACATGTACATACTTTAAATGATTGTTGGTAAGTTTTTCCTTTTCATTCTTTTCTTCAATTGTTTTAATGTTACTTACATAAATACTTATTATTCACGACGGTTTCTCAGGGGTAGTCAGAGATCACGGATACCAACCTGTCCCGATCCTGACAAACAATGTTCGCATTATTGACATTCATGCACCTCCGCATACAACTCCTAGGTTATAGGTGCTTCTTACGTTATGTACGTAATATACTTTTTATTACTTTAAACCTTTTTGGGGTAGCCACAAATTTGAGTGATTATCCTTGTGCCTAAGAAGTCTTGTTTTCGACAGGTATAATGAATTATATTTTTAAGAGATTCGCGATTTATAATCATGATTAATAACGTATAATGTAATGTGTATAAGGTATAATGAAACTTAATAACTAAACTTGAATAGTGAAACTTTGTCGAACCGAACTCCACATTTGTTCGAACATGACACATACGACATAGAATCATCTGAATATCACATTTAACATACAAACACGAACTTAATACATGTACTCTAATCTAACAATCCTATGAGTACAAATTGTTTCTCTACGTGCTACGGACGGAGGATTACGAAGACAAACTTTTCGTAGTATTAAGACGTCCTTTCGAGCTAAATAAAGTAAACAGCTACGAACTGGGCGACATAAACAACTTTTTTGTCCCTCTCTGTTAAGGCTTTGAGGGCATAAGAGTGTCCCTTTCCAGAGGTCACTAGGGTCTTCATTTGTTTGGCTAATGGCGCCTTGTTTGTCCTCACAGTGAATGTGACTCAACGACATTTATTACCCTCTGTACATGATTACGTACAAGTTTTACTACCTTTTATTTCACTTGATATGGAGGTGTGAAAATGAAGGTAGACTTGAGAGGGATGTGAGGTGTTTGTGTTAATTTGTGAAGGGTTTTAGGAGTTATGTAGAAGTGGAGTAGAATAGGAGAGGGTTACAAGTATGGGTAGATAGCCAATAAGGCAAAATGCCTGTAACTTTATACTTCAAGATTCCGTTGACTTTAGATTTTTTTTAATATATTTTTTTTATGATATAAAGTATACACAATTGTTTCCATTAGACTATAAAAGTTTCTTTTTAGTCATAAAATATTACTATGACTTAAGTTGTCTAAGCCTTTCCAAGTAGACAGAACCTACGTAACATAATACCTCAAAACCCTTAGGTTACAATGTCATATAAATATAATAGATTCTACTACAGCATGTCATTAGAAAAACATTTATTTTAACAATCCGTTTACGTCCCAGACTAGCACTTTACTAGTGATATTTATATTGTCATAAAGTACACACTAGACTTTGAGAGCCCTAACACAAACCGACGGACACTGCTGGACAAGGATGGCTATACACACTCCCAACGAGAGGGACAGAGAAAGATGCTTGTTGTTTATGCGGGTAGTTCTCTTAAAGTTTTGTACTAACATTTATTTTGTGTAGGGGACATCTTACACAAATAGAACTCGAGTAGGCTTTAGTTAGGATGTATTGAGACACATACACTATATGTATCACAGTAATAAGACATATAACAGTCAGATAGACGCTATATTGAAAAAAGGTGACGTTAGGTGTACCTATAACCGCCGAGAGTGTATGAGAAGATGTATGAATGTCAATGAAGCTAAAGTGGTCTGTCAGGATCGGGATAAATAGGGATCCGTGATCTCTGCCTACCCCTCCACAGGGAATCAGGCGTGATATGTATGTATGTATGTTTTTATCACAGTTATGCTGGTGCTTGGCGTCAATATTATGTAGGGTAGTCCTGTTCTAGTCTAGGACGCATAATAATTAACACTAGCTGCCGTTCTTCCCGGCATATCGTAGGAGGCGACTATACATCAATGCAATCTGTTGAGCGATGGACTAACAGTCAGTTTTTAGCGTTCAGTGTAGCAAGCAACCTGTAAAAAGAAGCCTTGGAGATTTGTTGACTTGTCTTCAACGTCTGTGTGTGAAAAGGATTATAGGGCGTGATTGTGTATGTATGTATGAGTATAATGTAGTTGTATAGCCTGTTATTTTGTAAGGTGACATGCTGAAAGAGTATTTGGTATTTTGGTAATCTCTAAAGGCGTCCAGCGGCGCGGCGGTTCCAGCTGTATCGTCCAGTTCGGTATCACAATTGACTAAATATTCTGCCGAAAAAAATTATTTGTATTTTCAACTTTCACTGAGTTGCTGACTTAGTTGACGAACCATAGACGACTGATATGTAGCATTAACATTTAAGAATTATCACCCCTTTTTCTTCCAAGAAATC
This sequence comes from Leucoptera coffeella, assembly GCA_030578115.1. Lineage (NCBI taxonomy): Eukaryota > Metazoa > Arthropoda > Insecta > Lepidoptera > Lyonetiidae > Leucoptera > Leucoptera coffeella. The sequence continues at coordinate 35,101 of JAMBLF010000283.1, read as the reverse complement.
AAAAGTAGCTACTTACATTAATCAATCCCAGACCAACAAAATAATTACAACTTAACACGATATTCTAACAAACTAAAAACATTAGTAGATGCTTTTCAATCCGTGTTCAACCGAAGAGGTTCTATATTCAAATCGAAGCACTGAATAACTTACCAGAGGTTACATAATATATTCTTTACTTAGAAATCGGTCGATAAGACATCCGCAACTGAAAATAGATGCATTAGGCATTAGGATTACGTGCCACAGCTCAAGTGTGAATACAGGAAGGTATAATAATGGCTTAAGCTGAAGATTATCTGGCTTAGCGAATGTATTGATATTATTATAGATAGTGGAAGGGTGGTTACGAAAATATCTACGAAGACCTACTATAAACTAAACAAGAGTGACATTAGAAGTGTAAGTACGTATAACTACCGAGTATATAAGAGGTTTTTGGATGTTTATGTAAGTGGGAAGCCAAGATTGTAAGAAATGGGGATCCGTTACCTCTGCCTACCTCGGTGTCTGGAGACGAATAGTCTTTATGCATATAAATAATTAAAAATATATATGTTGCACGTTTGAAATGTTATTCAGTATTCGTTTTGGATTCAGTGAAAGAGTTGGTTTACACTAGAATAAAATCATGTTTGCGAGGATACATAGTGACTTTGACTATAAAAATATACTTACAACCTACTATCCTTTTTTAAGTTGAAGGAATCTCAGAATCACTATATTAGCAGACATGATGATTTATGTAGTTGATATAGAAAAAATATTTCTAATCGCTAACTGACTATCTTTCCAGTTTCTTAAGAACTTAAAGACTAAGTATTAAAAAATATACTTGCTCACTTATATTCTATATTAACCCACTCTTAAACTGTCGATATCCGTGTTCTATACGTAACTCAGCGACCGATACACGGCCTTCCTAGAAATTAGCTTCAGCAGGCTAACGGCCGCCATTTTCCAACGAAAGCCTCTTCCATGAATATTACTTTTTTCACCAGCTAACACGTGTACCGGGGTCTATAGAGATGGTTACACGGCGGAGGTCACGTTACACTGGTTATAGTTTTGCGGTAGAAATGAAACCATCTATTTCCGGTCTGGGAATTTGAATTTCAAATGTTGAAGCTGATTTGTGGCTTGCGCCTGTTATGTATTGCCTATTCCTGTCTATATTGTGACTATATAGGCTATTTATAATATAAAGGTTTATTTATTCACAATAGTCAACACCTGAACACAGCGACACGGTATTTCAGAGGTATCGTTAGATGACATGAAACCGGCTGAAGTAACTTCTAGAGGTGAGTATTCATCCCTGTCTACCTCTCTTAATAAGAGGGTTTGATGTGTAACGTTTCGGAGAGATATGTGTTTAATGATGTATTGACGACTTCCGTGGCGCGATCGGTTAACCTCTTAAAACAAGTCTTAATTGATCTTTTCAAGGGGCTAGCTTAATCGTTGTAAAAGTGTCCTAAAACATTACTGTTATAGAATTTGTCTACAAGTCTTATCGATCATACAATCCGAAAGGATATTATTCGTCAAAACATACATATGCAGTGCTTTTACCTAATCATACCACTATCTTTGTGACTTTTTCTTACAAAACCAGCCGCTTACACGATCAAAATCAAACACCAAGTGAACTATTTATTTAATGTTTATCATTCCATCACTGACATCAGAAATAAAGCCATAAGCCAGATTAAGGCCATAATTAACAATCTGCTCCGGCTAGCTAATTAGTGCGATTCGGATTATGAATGGGTGTACGGTTACTATCGGTTCGCTACACAAAATCACTATTTATTATTCCGCTAATGAAAATGTATGTAGCCTTTAAATTGAGATAATTTACTAACATAGCATGCTGATAACTCTAGGGATAGTCAAAGGCTTAATATGTTTGTTTCAATATCTAAAAACTACGTTATGCTATATATGGAATCATGTTATTTATTCATTTATTTTACTTACATTTTATTATCCTTACAGGTTTACACCCAATATGATAATAAAACTAATTATATAAGAGTAAAGTTAAGCAATTAATTAAATTCAAAAACAATATACTACAATAACAATAAAATCGTTCAAAAAACATTATTCCAATTATAAATAAATAACAATATCCATTAAAAAAAATAGAGTTTTACATAAAATATTAATTAGTGATCACTACCCTATGAATGCTAAATGTGAGTAAAGAGTAGAGAATGAGGGATTGTTATGTCATCTAAGAGGTTCCTAGGTTACCGCGCAATTGATTCCGTTTATCCATAGTCCCTTAAACGCCGACGCGAAGTAAGGTACCTAGACTTCTTTTCATGACTAGGAATATCAGAACCTTGCCATAAAAATGTGCTACCTAAGTATTTAATATAATATCAAACATTCTTTAAATAATGTTATAAGTAGACAGTGTATTAAACAAATATAGTGTTAATTACAATTCAATATTAAAGCTGTTTTGTAAGAAAAAGATTCTCTCATATATATTTAATTTGAGGCTAGATTGGTGTGTAAATATGGCTAAAACATGAAACAAAAAATCTAATCGGATACAATTTTCTTAAGGAGTATGAGAAATTCAATAGACGGGAATGAAAACAATTGTTAGAAATGTTCAAGGTGGCGATCGATAGTTTCTGCCTATCCTGTTAGAGATGTAGAGGCGTGATTATATATATGTATGCATGTGTCAAACAAAGACATACTCTGATTTTTGATGAAGAATAACCAAATGTATTTCATGTCATGATAGACTAAATGTACATTTTAGTTATTATTTGTCATAGTACACATTGTATCACCTAATACATGCTATAAGCGTAGTCCTGACCATCTCTGTTGAAATTGTGGTCGCAACCCAAACATGTGGCGACCATTTCCAGGAATTAGGCATTGAACATGCGTTTGGCAAATCAGTGACGAGTATTTCTGTCCCAATGGCTCACTAACTACGATTTATCTTCGTAGTTTTGCATATCGTAATTAGTAGTCGCCCCAGGCTACGAATTGTGCCAATTAAAACCAGTTCGTAGTACTGGAAATAATACACGACTACGTAATTAAATGTGACAGTGTAATAATTGCAAATCAAAGTACAGTGAATTATTTGCGCCAAATATTGGATTAAATTAATTTCGCGTATTATGTAATAGCTGCTGTAGTAGTTTTATACGTTTATTCTCATTAGATCGCCGAGGTTAATTAATGCGCAATTTGAGAAATTTTTAGATAGATAATCATGTGTTGTTGGTTTTTATCAGGAATAATTACGAAATCTGCTACGATGGCTAGCTATCTGGTAAAAAGCGCGTTTCAAAAGACTAAACACAGTCATTTTTTTTAAATACATACATATATTCACGCCTCTACGTCCTCAATGGGATGGGCAGAGACTTTCGATCGCCACCTGGAATAATCCTGATCAATCTTTCTTGCTTTGACAATTAACCAAATAACAAACAAACTATCCTACAGACTAACAATAAACCTTGTTAGCCTCAGACCTCTGTTTACCCTTTAGGTCTAACAATAAAGCTTTCTATCCCAAAAAGGTGTACAGTTATTAACGTTCCAAAGTTCCTTAAAATGTTTTACCTGGGAGTTTTCAAACAGCATTTCCGAGGCTAAGCTTTGAAGCCAGACTTAATACTTTCTCAGCCTTAATAAGTTCGTAAGTTTTTTTCCATCTTGCCCTCAGGGTTTCAAAAAGGGTTACTTGCTAATTTAACTTGAGCCGCTTTTGTATCAATTAAAAGTTGGTTAATGTAATTGGAGGTTGAGATAACATCTTTGTATTACTAATCTGATACAATATATACATACTTGTATATATATGTACACGTATTAATGCCTCTACAATAGTTAATACGTTAAATTTTAATTTTATATTACATATTTTCGCATCTTTACTTCCCTAAAGAAATAGCAGAGACTATCGATCGCCACCTGGAACGTTCACTTAAGTTCATCAACATACATACACATCACACCTGATTCCCTGTAGATGGGTAGGCAAGGATCACGGATCCCTATCTATCCCAATCCTGACAAACCACTTTCACTTCATTGACACTCATAAACCTCCTTACACACACTCGCCGGTTATACCTTAACCTTAAAACCCATTAATCTTCTCATACATGATTTTTTTGTTCTTTACACTACGTACACCCAAAAAGAATGCCTCCAATTTGATCTCTATAAGTTCTATGCTGCCTACCCATTCCAACTTCACCTTCTACTTTGGATTTTTAAATACTTTACTATCTGATAAATTAACGTATGTGATGTAACTCTAAACACGTGTACTTAGGATATACATCCGCGTCCTTCAATCCCTTTGGAGGTGGTTAGAACCTTAGAGACATTATGATATCTCTTAGGTCACTTGAAAACATGCATTTTGAGGTTGCCATGTTTTATGGCACAAAGGTGACAGGACGCTAGCTATGCACACGAAATGGATTAAATGGCGAGAATGTATACATTGTTTTTATGTTATCTGTATGTATGTATTCGTATTATTTTAATTAAACATAAGTTTTAAATTATATGTCTAAATAAGTGTATGAGCTCATATTCAAAGGCGATTTTGCGTTGCGAGTTGGTCGCCATACGCGTTTTAATTTACTTATTTCTCCTATTCTACTGTGAAATAGTGTTAGAAATTAATTTAGAACCGTCGTGTGTACTATAAAGTGTCGAAATGGCGGCCCGTAAGCTGAATACTATCGAAGATCTTAGCGAATCATGGGTGGAATTGAACGCAGGCGGTGGGCTAGCAGCCGTCGAGAATGAGTACCTCCGCTTACTTAGAGAGGCTCAGAGAGAGAGCCGAGACTCCTCTGTGCGCCACTCCAGAGCGTCCAGCCACAAGGGCAGTCCCAAGTCACCGCCGAATAGTCCGGTGCTGGAACCCTCCACAGAAGACGAGCTGAAAGGCATCTATATCAATTGCTGGAAGGATGATTCAAACGATTGGGTGTGGGAGTGGAGCAGTCGACCCGACCAACTGCCGCCCAAGGACTGGCGCTTCAAGCACCCGGTGGTGGGGCGTGGGCCCCCCTCCGCCACCTCGTCCATCGAGGTGCTGGACCAGCCGCCCGCCACGCTCACAGGGCCACAGAGCCAGAGCCTGTCGGTGCGGCGCACGTGTCCGTTCAGCCGCGGGGCGATTGCGGCCGTGCTGCTCTCCAACTTGGTCTCGCTGCTGCTCGGCGCCGGCATTGGCGTATGGCTGAGTAAAAAGGGCCTGCTGCCGCCTAGATTGATCGTGTTGAACTAAGTACGCGGAGACATAACCAGCCTATGTATTAAGAAAGAAAATAAATATTAAGGCGTAAGACTGATGTAAGCAAGGCACGAAAGACAGGGTGTTTGGGGCGGAATGGGCCGTTTCTTGTCTGTGTGTATGTATGTATTAATGTTTATTTATCTGAAATGAAATGTAAAATATATCCTGCCTTGTGTAACAGCAAATTGATAGAACCTGATATTGAATTGTCGAAGGAATTAAATGCAAACACCTAGTAACCCCTCAGGCTTACGTGCTGGATTGGAAACACATACGTATCACGTACGTAATCCTCAATAGTGGAAGCAGAGTCTTGGTGTATCAGAGACGCTTACATTTGGAGTAGATATTGAAGTGATGACCCATTTTGCCTTGTGATGAATTGCTAGCCTATTGCACAACATAAAATAATACTAGCAAAGAAACGGCCATTTGGGGTAATTTTAATAATGATTTGAATATTAATTATTTAAGTTTTACTCTTTAACAAAAGATGTCAATAAGTAGCGTTCAATAAAAGGAAACGCATTGTTTTCTACTGAATAAATAACAAAACTTTTTGTAATGAGAATTGTAGCAACGAAAAATTACAGTATTTTATTTTTATATCAAGGTATTAGGCCTTTAAAATAAAAGTCCATGTTAAACCCTTGTTCATATATTGCAATATTTTAGTATCGACACTTTTCTATCGGCCTACAAAAATCATTCGGGGATGGATCATAGTGTTTCAAATGTGTGAAATGGACCGTAATGTGTGATCATCATTCAATATCTACTAATTATCATGAAGGTTAGTGGTACATAAGAGATTCCTACGTCAAATGATAAAAATATTTTTTATTATACTCTATAATAACCACAAACTAAGTCGCATAAGAGACAGTAGTAAAAAGAATCTATTGAAAGATGGGCTAGTGACTTGTTATAATTATTCCATATGATATAACAATCCCAATATTTATGCTAAAAAGTAACCAAGGAGATATTTTTATGTCTCCGAGGTTCCGTCCACCACTAAAGGAATTAATGTATAATTAAAAAACTAAAATATGTCTATTTCTCGTTAATATATTCCTAATATACCTGATTCTTTTTCTATCCTATACTTAGAATACAACCTTAGCCTACACAAAGCCTTCGCTATCTCAACCTAAGGTGTTGGTTGCTATTAGATTCAATTACCATCAGCGGAGCCTAACCACTGCAATTAAAGCACTGGTTACTTCCGCCGAGTTGGAATTTTAAACAGCCTGCCATAGAGGTGTGAAAACGAAAGCCTTAACAACCAAAGCTTGTAAATAGAATGAATCACGACCGTTTTTACTTTATTCGTATTTTCGGTCAAATTTTGACGACTTCCGTGGCGCGATTGGTTGAGCCCCTGCACGCTAATCGTGAGTTCGATTCCCGGTGGAGGTAGAGTCAAGATCTACGCTTTCATCTGCTTTTCAGTCTGTTCTTTTGATTATATATGTTACAGGTGGTAAGTCATGTCACCATTTACAAGCACTGACTAATCTGTTTGAGGAACAGGTAGGTATCCTTTCCATGTATTCCCTGCCCCTAGCATTCGAGAACTCAGAAAACGTCATTTCCATTGGTACATGCTCAGAGGTTTAAACCCTTGTACGCACTAATATAGAGTCAAGCTCTCAACGACTGAGCTACGCTAAATTACTCTCCTACGTTCGAAATAACACTTTTATTATTTATATTTTACTATTTTATTAAGTATCTTACTTGTATAATTTATATACCAGTATTACATATTTTATGTATTATACTGTTATATTTATAAGTGCAGGGTTTAAATCCCGTTTGAGCATGTACCAATGGAAATGAAGTTTAATGAATTTCTATGTATATTTTCGTAATAAATATATAGTTACGTAAATATAGTAATGAATTTTTTAATATTTATAACTTAATATCCCCAACATGTTACCCATATTTTTCAATGAATGGCACCTTTTATACGAATTCATCGCCACATCTAGCCCCTATTCGGTCTGTGTCAATCAACGTGCATGTTTCTCGGGGAAACTGCAAACCAAACGATTTTCTTTTCACAACTTGGGAACCACATTTCTTTCCGAACTCACGAACGGCTGAAGTCCAAATGATTTAGAACTATAATTTCATTTATAACCTATATTTTCCACCGCAAACTGTTTTGGGACATTTATAAAATACTAACTACAAAGGGTTAGGTACCTATAATCGCCGAGTGTGTGAGGGATGCAATGTAGTGAAAGCGGTTTAACAGGATCGGGTGTCCTCTAACACTTTCCATATAACTGCGTTTGTATTACCTTTCAATAGACTTTGAAACTGATATTCATCACGTCTGTTATCTTATGAGAGGGGGCAGTAATTTGAAGTTTAATATATCCGAATGGCTTTTGTTCATTGAATTTTTAAGCTTCTTATTATATTATTCATTTTTCAAGAAAACGGGACTTGTTAAGATCTGTGATCTCTGCCTAATCTTTTACAGGGAATATGTCACGATGTGTGACTAACTGACTAGAATTTTAATCTTGTTTCTATATGTATGCCCTAAAAAATGATGTAGATAGCAGTTCACTTCACCCTAGTAATTAAAGAACGATGTGTGTATTAGCATCATATATCTATATCTTTTAAAATCTTTACAATATCTAGAGTTGTAGAAACAACGTTCTGTACAAGTGCTAGACGACCACAAAATTATATGTTTCAGATTCTTAAATACCTGGGACTTAAAAGAATGCTAACTAGCACCCTATAGCCACTAGAGAAACCAGAAACTATTAAGCGATGGACTAGCAACCTGACATTAATATTCCATATGACATCACAACACCAATCAGTCTATGTCAGTCCACTGCTGGACGTAGGCCTCCCCAAGAGTACGCCGCAAAACACGATCACTCGTGACCCTCAGCCAACCACTACCAGCGACCTTTTTCAGGTCATCGGTCTACCTAGCATGTCATAATGGCATGGTCATGCTAATAAGTGACCACGAAGATGTTTTCGTGTCTCCGAAATTCTGTTCTTTTCGAAAGTGATTAAAGAACATGAATCTAAATGTGTAATGTGAAATATTTGAAGTTTATTGTATGGCTTAATGATTGTTTATTCTTTATATTGATCTACCATAATTTCCATACAGTAACAATATATCAACACAGTCAAACTCTACTTACTAAACCAGTGATTTGTTATGACAAATGACTTTAGCCCATTCAACAAAGTACACAACTATTACGAAAGATAAATTAGGAGCTGTCACGATTTTTACAGAAATAAATTAATAAGGCTTTCCCTTGTAGTATTTGCCTGTGATAAGATCTTTCAACATTACTGAAGTGCGTGTATTAATGGTGCTGTGAATAGTGCGGATTGGGCACTTGATAAATGTTTACAGCTGGTTTTTTACAAGGTTGTTTTAAGATTAAGTTAAGATTTAATTTTTCTTCGATAATTTAGTTACTAATACAAATATTGTAAATTTATATTTTATGTATTTTTTTTTGTATTCTGTTTTTATGTGTGGTGAAAGATTGCTTATTATAACTTAAGTTATGTTTATAATTTTAAGAAGAACATTTAAGAAGTTTAAAGAATTGTGTTAAATAGTAGATTTTAAGTATCTACGTACATACAGATCACGCCTGATTCCCTGTAGAGGGGTAGGCTGAGATCCCCATTTGTCCCGATCCTGACAGACCACTTTCGCTTCATTGACACTCAACCATCTTCTCATACATACTCGGCGATTAGAGGTACTTCTAACTTCGCACTTTTTCAATATAGCGTATATCTGACTGTCATATTATGTCTTATTGGGCCGGGCCCTACGTAACCGCCCTTCAACTTCACTCACATATATACCTTTTGTCAAACTGCTATCATTCATCCGCATAACATGTCCAAATCTTTTTCAATCTCAGTCACTACATTTTCTTTCGAAGCAAATATAAGCTGTGACCAAATGGGAGGAAACTTTCACCTCTCCACATAGGGTCGTAGATATAGGAGTACCCCAAGGGGGAATGATATCCCCCCTGTTTTTCCTGTAACCATATTCCTGTGACACTTTTCGCTGACGACAGCACATTCACGGTCCAGAGGAGGCCGGGCGCAGATTACGGTCTAGACATTGCGAGAGGCCTAGGGGATATGGTCCGCTGGGTTAGCAATAATGAATTAATTAAAAATTTTGAAAAGACGTACATCATGCATTTTAATCAGCGTATTAATATTGGAACAGAAAGGGTGGTTTACAATGGACAATATATTAAACAAGCTGAGAATGTAAAGTTTCTAGGCATCAATATAGATAGTTAACTAAATTGGAAACAACAAATTGACATCACATGCAAAAAAATAAGTTAATATTCATATGGTCTTTATAGAATTGCTCCGACGGTCAATACACAGACAATAATTACTGCATATAGTGGTATGGTAGAGCCGATCCTCAGGCACGGCATAATCTTTTGGGGAGATAACACCCATAGGGACCTAGTCCTTATGGCCCAGAAACAGTGCATACGTGCCATGTTCTCGCTTCAATACAGAGAGTCTTGTGTGAAGTATTTTAAAGAGTATAAGATACTGACGGTTCCATGTTTGTACATATATGAAGTGCTGTTATTCGTCAGACAAAATCCAGAAATGTTTCCTGCTACATCCAGTGTTAGTGGGCGGGAGCAGAGGGATAAGACTAGGCTTTGCAGTAGGGCAGCCAACACTGCCCTTATGGCGAAGAGCCTGTTTTGTGTTGGACCTCTGCTCTATAATAAACTTCCAATAGATGTAAGAAAATGTGAAGACTACATGTTATTTAAGATGAAAGTTACGAATTTGTTATTAGAAAAATGTTATTACAGAGTAAAAGACTATATTGAGTATAGAGAGAATAGTGATAGTTATAGTATTGATATGTTATATAAATATAAGATTAAGTACATATAGAAACAAAATTATAAAAATGTTAATTAGATTAAATAAATGTAATAGGTTATGTAATAATAAGAATGAAAGAGTTTAATAATATTGCAATTAGAAATAAATAGTTAATAGCGTTAATGTAATACTTTGTTAAGTGCAAATTTCAGTTATTTTCGTTTTGATCGAAATACTATTGTATACGTGTATATGATATGAAAAACTATTGTACGCCAGAAGAGGCAGCCCATGCTGAGACTAAGTAATAATTGTACAACCTATTTACGCATGTGACACAATAAAGTTTCTTTGTCTTTGTCTTTAAAAATTATTCAAGAACTAAAGAAGACATTTGTCCTTCAAAGTTTAAAAAAAAAAAATGTAAATAATAGTTTTACTTTATTCTATTAATTTCATAATTATCGTTATAATAATTTAAATACGTTGTAATAAAATATATTTCAAATAAATAGATTTTATTTCTTTCTAGATCTTAATCATTTACTATACAAAGTGAAGAGAACACGAGATATCAGAAGACATAGTAACTACATAGAACACTAGACATGACACTGAAAGTTAGTGCCCAAGTAATAAGGAATAAACGTCAAGCATAAATTAGACTAAAGCACTCGTCCCGTAAGCACTAAAACTCAGCTCGTAAAACTAATTCCTTACTTAAGTTAATTATTCTGGTGCTCAGAACTCTTTCGATAGTTGGGAATGGCTTGACTTGCTTCAGTGATCGCTTGTAAGAGTTTGTAAGGGAAATGAAATGGGCTTTTTTTTTCAATATAAAGATCGTAAATATAACTTATTGGAAGACACACGGTGAGGGAAAACATCGTGAGGAAACCTATCTGTTCGTCGAACAGGTAATAGTTAGTGCTTGTAAATGGCGACATGGCTTTCCACCTGTCACATTTAGTACTGACTATCTGGTCAACACGTGGGTTCGAGGTGTCAATAGAATTACTACCTTCGCAATTGCGGAGACGGAGTATAAACAAAAAATACTTTTACTAGTGAAAAAAACGTAATTATAATAAGTCCAATTAAACTATTGGCTTTAATATTATCTATCGAGTACTTATTATCCAATTACTATACCATGCTAAGTAAAAATAATGCTAATTAACAGCCGTTGCAGGTTGGAGGTATTGTGGAATCCATTGAGCGATGGGCTAGCAAACTGTCACCAATATGAAATCAAAACCCCAATTTACATGCTATAGAGTAGCTGCCCATTTCCCTTTAGAGGAGTAGACAGAGATCACGGATCCCAATCCTGACAAACCACTTAAACTTACAGTCCGACAACCTCCTCAAACACTATAATAGTGATGCCATTAATTAATATTAGTGAAAGGTTGCTAGCCTATCACCCAATCCTATTCACCTCTTAGTTCATTACTCACAGTGGCAATTGAGGAATCTCCGTGGAGCCGTGTATTCATAGGGCTGGTATTCATACAAATGCCGTCTAATTTATCTCTCGGAGGAATGTCTCAGCAAATATGGAGTTCACGTATGCACATACGTCTTCAAGTAAGTTCATTTATCTGGAGGGGGCTATTCTTGGTAGGGAAATACTATAATTGGGTGAATTGATGATATTTTGATTGTATTGAAATGAGTTTATAAATCAGGAATTAATACCTGTCATAACATGAATTAGATTGCAAATTTTAATAACATGTGTGTATATTTAAGCAATTTAATTGACATTCCTTAAGACAAGTCGGTTTTTTATTATAAGTTGGTTTGTTTGCATTTATCAAACCTATTCACCACATAGGCAGTTGACTATTGTATGAATAAAATAAATAAGAATCCAATTTAGCCTTCTTTAAACTGCTTTGATTTTCACAACAATGCAAATAAATATATTATTACCCTGACTACTAACTTACCAAAAACTAGACAACATAAGCTATTTATAGGCATCTTTACAATTTACGAGTGTTAAGTAGCTGCTAGATAGAGCAATGAACTGAAAAAAGTCGCTGTTAGTGGTTGGCTGAGGGCCACGAGCGATAGTGTTTTGTGGCGTACCCTTGGGGAGGCCTACGTCCAGCAGTGGATTGATAGGTTGATTGATAAATAAAAATATTCCATTCTTTCTTTTTATTTAACAAGAAAACAGGACTTATTGCAAATAATGTATAAGCAAAGTATTACCTTTGTTACTCGGCGTTTCGGCCATGTTAATACTTTATTTATAAAATGTAAGCGTTAAGTTCCGTTTTCTTGTAAAATGAATAAAAATCTGTTCTGTGCTAGTCTGGGATGTAAAAAGAATGCTAACTAGCTCCGTTATTTCCGTCATAACGTATGAAGTGACTAAAGGACTACGGATAAATGGAATCAATTAGGCAATAGGCTTGCACCAATGTTCAATATGACATCACAAATCCAATATTCATGTTAAAAAGTGACCTAGGAGATACTATATCTCCAAGGTTTTGTCCATCTCTATAGATATTAAAATGACGCTAATGTATAGGTACTTATGAATACAAATCGCAAGTCTTTAAGAAACATTTCCTTTTATTTATATCTTAACAGAATAGGGGTAGGTCCATTCGTCTTAGCGGTCTAATTTAGCTAAAGTTACTGCTGCCGCCGTGTACAGTCACATAGACCCCATTGCTCAAGATTGGGTGGAACATGACTCATATTGGTGTTTTTACCGCAATAGTCATAAGTTTCCTGCGATTTGACTATGATATATTTAGTTGGCTTGTAAGACTTTCTTCTAGGTTGGGATAATAATTATGTTTCTAGGATGTGAATATAATGCTAACTAGTTGTATTTCTTCCCGGTTTGCTGTAAGAGGTAAATAAGGAAAGCACAATGGATTATATTGAATGAATACTATGATAAGCATATAAATAAATACTATGTATGAGTGTCAATGAAGCGAAAGTGGTCTGTCAAGATCGGGACGAATGGGGATTCGTGATCTCTGCCTACCCCTTTACCGGAAACCGGGCGTAATGTGTATGTATGTATGTTTGTAAATAATGTACCTATATGTTAACAGTTACATTTTATCATATGAAGCATTATAAGTAGTAGTAGTAGCAGTATAGTAGAAGCATAATTTTACTGTAGCCAATAATATGAAAAGTTGGCGACCTATCAACCCTCCAGTACTCAGTAGTGAAGGACTAATAACCCTAATTGCAGCTCAAACAATCGGGCTCTTGCAGAAACAAATAAGCCACCAATATCAATTTCCCAGTAATTAAGGGTCATAACGGCAAATGGGACGAGTGGGGCCAGGAAAATAGCGGATTGTGTAATAGCGATTAATTACATGAAGAGAAACACTGTACATCACTACATAGTATAAAACAAAGTCGCTTTCTCTGTCCCTATGTCCCTTTGTATGCTTAAATCTTTACGGATTGATACGGTTTTTTAAATAGATAGAGTAATTCAAGAGGAAGGTTTATATGTATAATAACATCAATTAAATAGTGGAGTAGGCTATATATTTTATACCCGTGGGAAGCCTGAGGGGGTCGCTAGTACATATACATTCACGTCCTCTAATCCCTTTGGAGTAGGCAGAATCTTGGAGACAATAATAACTCCAGGGTCACTTTTTAGCATGAATATTAGGGTTGTGATGCTATATGAAACATTCTTGATAGGTTGCTAGCCCATTGCCAAAAGATTCCTATTGATCCCTAGTCTATTAGTCGTCTTCTAAAACATGCCGGGAAGAACGGCAGCTAGTTTGTCTCCTAGAGTATCACTAACACGGGATTATCATGACCATTACCTTTGCGGGGACGGCAGATGTACGGTGTCCATCTCCGGAATAGAGGAAGTAATTCTACGGCCACCTCGTACCCACGTGTTGACCAGATAGTCAGTACTTCATAGTTAGGTAAGTCGTGTCGGTTTTTATACTGACTATTACCTGTTTCTGGGAACTAGTAGATTTTCACACGATGTTTTCCCTTATCATAGTATACGGTGCATTTAGCAAATAATATTGTTACTGCGAAAATGTATTTAGAAAATCAAAAAACTAAATTACCTTATTATTGGTACAAGCACCGAAGTTTGAACTCTGTACCCATTGATACAGAGTCAAGTACCGAATAACTGAGCTACGCCTAATTATTACGAGTGATAAAACCTCTAATAATTTATTGTGTAATAATAATGTTCTTTTAGAAATTCGGACTGGCTCAGTCGAATTTATATCCTAGGTATGGGTGTGAAGGAAGAGAGATTTGTCAGGATCATATCAGGTGGCAATTGATAGTCTCTGCCTATCCCGTCAGACACGCAATATATATATATATATTCATATTGTATGTTATCGACCTTTTGTTAGTTGTAAGTTATCGCAGTTCCTGGCCCCAACCCACCTCGTCAGTGGCAACAGAAGTAAATGTGCCCCTGTCATGCACATTGCTCATAAGCCTTTCAATATCCACTTTTCCATTGAACTCTGCCCACCCCTCACAGCATTTATCACGTCGTTCTATTATAACAACAATTGGAATCTAATATTGTGCTTGGAATTCAATGGAATTTTGCTATAACGTACATAAAATGAGAATTAGAAAGGAATGAAAGAAACAACTATATTTCCTGCACAGATGTCAAAAAGAGATGCATATATTTATCCCTCTACTTACCTAAAGTGATAAGAAAAGACTATCGATGGCCACCTGGAACGATCCTGACAAATCTCTCTTGCTTCACTCAGACCTATTAGCCTTCCCATACATGCTCTTCTGTTCTTCACTACTAACACCCGCCTTGAGAAGAATGTCTCCAATTTGATCTGTATAAGTTCTACGCGGCCTACCCCGTCCAACTCTACTTTCCACTTCCGCAAAAAGATTTGCGAAATCCATTATTAGTACAGTGAAAGGGTACTTACTACCTCAGTAATTAAGTGTATTTCTTCTCGGGATATAAGGGAATAGGCGTAATCTATAAGGGGATGGGATAGTAAACTGTCAATAATGTTCCATATTTATGCCGTTAAAAGGCTTTTAATTAAATCAAATCGTATCGTATCGTATTTAATGACGACCTCCGTGGCGCGATCGGTTAGACGCCTAAACGCTAATCGTGAGGTCCCGGGTTTGATTCCCCGTGGACGTATATAATAAGTATATATTTCTTAAATAAACCTTGATTAGTACCCTTAACGCAAGTCTTAAATGTACTTACCAAGAGGCTAGTTCAATTGGTGTAATAATGTCCTACAATATTATTATTATTTCTGTGTAAAGTAAGTTCAATGACCCTATTGACCTAACTTAACTTACATAATCAATAACAAAAATAGACACTTGAACCTCTGTCAACCCTTGAAAGATATCACTCGTGAAGCACGTGTAAATATAGCCAAAGTTTCCTGCTTCACATCAAAGAATAGTATCACTACGAACATAGAGTTGTAAAAGCAGAAAAGATAAACCATAAGCAAACAAACCACAGAGTTGTAAACGCACTCGCAGCACTTCTAAAGCATTTCACAAATGCCTTTAAAGTAAGATTTAACGCCTTTTTGAGAAGCAGCAGAAATAAATTGTCCGGTAAAGCCGAGCGGGTATTGAAGTTGCAGCGGAGACGTTTTATAAATTTTATTTTATTAAAATGAATATTGTGTTCCAAAATTGTTTAAAAAATGAATATATTATGATTGCATTGTGTTTAATATTAGAGTACGCTATTTGATTAGGGTCTAGAATTACATTCAATAATCTGATTTATATATTATCTTACTATATGTTATGGTAAGAGTTTACGGAAATATTTTTAAGTTATTAGTACTCATGGTTGTAGGTTGACTAGAAATCCATAACCAGTTAGTAAGTAATAACTGACGTGAATTATTGCCGATTATATGCACAAAGTATATATAATTATGGTAATAATATCTTTTCTATTCTTACGTATATTTGTCAATGTATTATAAGTAACTAAAAATACTGCTATGAGCAACCCTAATTATTTCACGAGTAGTTTACAATTCCTGCAAAATGAGGTGTTACGAACACTATTTAAGCAATACTCTTAGATTTGTATTATTCTTAAAATTTAAAATTATTAACTAAACTGTGTGTACGTTTTTAAATGCGCTATAAAACAAATAGTCAAGAAAGTTCGAAACAAATATTTATATTCCTATTGCTATCAAACTCAAAACTAAGCACTGAAGAAATAACTAAAATACAAGTACACTTAAAAAAAACCTTAACGAATCTGCGCCACGCGCCGCGCTTTCAACTCACTACCAGCCCACCCTAACGCAACTTCAAAGCATCTATTTCCATGCTGCCACGGGGCTCATTGAGATATTTATGACACCGTGACAGACGTCGCGAAGCAAGAGAATGTGTCAGATGTATCTCCCTAAATAGTTATGTCCTTCTCACATGAACGGAACAAAAATTCCGAGTATTTTGGACTTATACTTGTGTTCTTAAATATGTTTAAATAGTTACACGTCTAAGACAATCCTTAATATGGATTGAAGGGAAGCTTGTCTGTGAATAGAGTTAGAGTACCCGCCACATACGGTGGCAGTAGCCAAACTTGGAACTAAATTTGACGTTTCCGCAATTGCGTGTTATTTTGTATGAAAGGTAAATTTAGTATTACCAGCGTTGTGTTTTTTGCCCACTCTTTGTAATTTTTATGTTTGTTAAGGGTGATTATAATAAATTGATTTCCGGAGTTTCTTGTTAGTTCTTCTCCAAGCTAGGGTCTCCGCTAATCTAACCTCGGTAAAAAATATGTAAAGACAATGCTCAGTGCCATGTTTGAAATAGTTTTTTTAATTTATACTTAGATCATAAGATAACATTCAAAGAGAGCTTGTGATAGGGCCTATTTTAAATAAACATATTTTGACTTAGATATATTAATTTGTTTTATTTGAGTTTATAGCTCTGCAACCAAAGATCGTTACAAATGAAACCTCAATATAATGTATCGAGCCGTATGGCACAGTGAGTGCTAGTTTTGGCGTGTTTACTGGCAACACTGGATTACGCGACTGTGGCGACGCCTCCAACTGCCACCGTATGTGGCGGGTACTCTAGTTAGATTTTAGTATAGTGGTTTCATTGGTTTCTTTATATTGTCGGATGATCAAGGAATTTGAGAATAATTTAAATATTTTTGTGTGATAAGGCAGACAGACGTTTGAGGTATTACTAAATTTCAACATTATTTGAAGTTTCTGTCCTATTCACATTTTAAGGGTTTCATAATATATAAAATATTACATGGTAATCACATGATATGTACTAAAAAAACACCAACTTTAATAATAAATAAATTTAACTACGATTCGTGTAAGTTGTATGTAGTTACTGAATCATGAATGAAAATGCGTGCACGTTAGTTTCAATCACTTAATAGATACGTGTTCCCTATACAAACATTACGATTACGAAATTACACTACCTGTGGAGTGTTTAACTAGAATCAAAATTATAGTACCTTAACCCTATATTCATTAAAAATTTTATCCTATGCCAAACAGAATAGAATCTTTATTTGAATAGGAAAAGATTACAAAAGTTGTTTTAGCATGATCATAGGAACTGACATAATTTGTATAAGGTCGTAATTAAATAAGGATAAAAGAGGCTTTTATTAAGAACTACCTACTTATATTTATATACTCATTTGACAGAATCACTTTTATCATGAATATCAGGATTTTGATACGTGCTCAAGGGATCGAACCACGAACCAAATATAAAGAGCGCCCGGCAAATGGAGCGGTCCCCGTTACGCGGTGCGGAGTCCAAATGGCGTGTTTTAATTGGTGCGGACTCTAAAAATGTGTAGTAGAAAGAATATACCTGATTTGATTGGCCGATGCCGTGTTTTAATTGGTTGTAATATCTCCCCTCCATACCGTGTACCTTGTTTCACCCCGCGTAATGCCACACTAGTATCCATACAAATATTGCGTAAGGCCCACTCCTCTTATTAATTACTCCATGGATCGAACCTATGTCGCTCCATCACCTAACGCGTTCTTTAGATGATGTCTCTTCTTAACAACTTAGATCCTAAGGCAAGTTGGAGAAACTCTAAGAGAATAGTAATGAATATGCATAAGAGTGTTTTTTTTATTCGCTCAGTTGTTTGGGGCTCGACTCAGTATTAGTAGGTACAGGGTTCAAATCCCGCTTGAGCATGTACTAATGGAAATGAAGTTTAATGAATTTCTATGTACCGTAATAAAAATATATTTACGTAATGCGTCGAATACAACGGTGAAGTAAACATCGTGAGGAAACCTACCTGTTCTGTGAACAGGTAAAAGTTCGTGTTTTAGAAAGCTCAAGTGTTTTTGTCAAATTTCTATTCTATTGTTTCGACAGTTTTTAACGCCTTGAGTTATCACCGTAGTTAAAACACAGCTAGAAGTTAAATTGATTCCCAGATTATAAAATAGTAATATAGAATAAATATGACCTCCGTGGCGCGATTGGCTAACTACTACTACTACTTATAGTTAATCAAGTCTCTTACTCTATTTCTATGTTAACAAAATCTTAGACACATAGTATTTCCTTAATTATATTTAATATAAACTATTGGTTTAGCTGAGAGATTATTATTTTATTACATGTAACTTCACATTCTTGGCTTCAATACAAAAACAAGTTTTAAGCAAATAATGTCACATGCAGTTTATTACGCTAAGAACATCATAATATCAAACATACGAGATTGTTATGGCGTTAATAAATATATAACTAAAGTGTATGTGTCTGTAATATTATGTTAAGCTGATTGAGTAAAGAATTACTCATAAAAATACTGAAGTAAAAACGAAAACAATACAATCGCAAACATAGCTTAAACTTTGTTATAGCTTAATATATGTATATAAATTTATTAAATAATTATTGTAAATATAATAATAATAATAATAATATTTAGACATTATTACACCAATTGAACTAGCCCCTTGGTAAGTACATTTAAGACTTGTGTTAAGGATACTAGTCAACGTATATTTAAGAAATGTATACATATTATATATAGATAAATACATATATAGCATATATAATCAACGACCAGACTGGAAAGCAGTAATAAATAATAAAGAAATAATCTGTCAGGATCGGGAAAAATGGGGATCCGTGATCTCTGCCTTTTTCTCTACAAGAAATCAGACGTGATGTGTGTGTATGTATGTAAATAAGTAGGTATTTTTATGTCTTTTTTGTATATAGTTTTAGATCTATATGTATTAGGTTTGACTCCGTAATGTAACTGCTCTATCTTGTTAAACAAATAATTTAGTAGTACATTCCAGAAATATCGATATAAATTTAATTATTTTTGTTAACTTTTTAACTAAGCCACATTATGCAGTGCACTATTAACTATCGCAGCAAAAAAGTGACAAAAAACCTCTCATTAAAAACACATACACACAAACACATAGACATACAAATGAGCGGTATTCCCTCAAAGGACGGAACCCTTTGATCTTTCTCGCGTCCTTCAATCCGTTTGAACTGCACTTGTGATGCTGAATTAATTACATTCATTTGTTCCTACAGAAATACACTCGGATTCAAGTTGTCAAGTTGCATTTAATTACGTACATATGTTAGAACCTAAAGCAACGGAATATGTATGCTTTATATCAGTGTTCATGAATTGAATGTGGTTTATCAGGATTGGAACCACAAGATCAATTATTTCTGTCTACTATTTTTGGAAAAGAAACTTCAATAATCTCTGCGTACTTTTATTAGGTTCGATGTATATGAATGAATGAAGTAAAGTAAGTATGAATGAAATAAAGTCACGTTCTTATATCCCTTTCAGAGGGGACAGAATCAAATTAGAGGCAGAGTTAAACGCGTTTACTACGCTTTTCTTCTGCTTTCCAGTCTGGTCGTCGATTATATATGCTATATAGGAATTTATCGGTATAAAATAAGTATATTTATCTTAAATAAACGTTAACTAATAATCTTAACACAAGTCTTAAATGAACTTACCAAGTAGCTTGTTCAAATTGAGTAATAGTGTCTCAAATATTATTATATCTCGTCAGTAATTATTACTACAATATGCAATTCCAAAGGTATAAATATAGAATATTCACAGCAGTTTGTTGACCCATCCCTCTTCCATTTACTTTTAATTCCATTATCAACTCCTATGGCATGCCAGGAAAAACGATAGCTAGACTGTTTTATACACATTCTAACTTAACACGAGTTTTTGTCATAGTGTAATTTATAAAAGTATACGCTTCACGACTTGTGTATACACACTCCCTTATTTATTGTGGCGTGGTAGTCAGAGGCTTGAGTGCCCATCTCCGAAATTTCTCAGACGTGTTCACTAGATAGACAGCACCCAACGTGATAGGTAGTAAACCGTATCGCCGTATATACTGTACTGTATGGCTGTTATAGCCAGTACATACATACATATACACACATCGTGCCTGATTCCCTTTAGAGGGGTAGGCAGATCACGGATCTCCATTTGTCCCGATCCTGACAGACCACTTTCGCTTCAATGACACTCATACATCTTCTCATGCACACTCGGCGGTTATGTATTTTAAAAATTACTTCAATAGATTTATTTACTTTACAAACCTCTATCATCTAGACAGTATACACCTAGTCATCCCTTATACCTTTAGAAAACAAACATAAAAGGCCAAACTCTTACGTTGGTTCAATTTTTCATCACAGGAAGAAAGGTGAGAGAAATGGATGGACCGTATCGACAGGACGTGTTTTGTAAGCGATCGCAAACCATTGAAACCTGAAACTTGTGTTTACGTAAATGGACACAATGGATGATGTGGTACGGTTAGGGATGGGGTTCGAGTATGAGTAAATACTGAAAGAATATGTGAAGACATAAAAAGAATATTTGTATGGTATTTGTGAAATATTGTGAAGGTTTTCGTGTAAATTAATAAATGGATAGTAGGCTTCACATTAGTATGATATTTGCAGCAATCTTAATAATATATGTTCATGTGAAGCAAAGATTTTATTGAAGGTTAAGAAAAAAAATAATCATTCAAACAATCTGGTTAATTATTTTTTACAGTATAATTTACGGTAAATTAAAAGTATTAAACTTAACGTACCGACTTGACATTATTTGACTAAAAGAAGTCTTTTACCCCTTATGTGAACAAAAATACTCACATCATCACAACTATCGAAACTCAAAAGTGTACTCAGTCCAATCAATAAGATTACTTCTTATTAATAATAATATAAGAACTAACTTTATTTGAATGGTTAGTAATAATTTACTAAACTACTTACTTCGCATGGAAGCCCTAACGTAATACATTAACCTGATTAAAATCTTTCAAATAAATAGTAAGTAAGTCGAGTATTTACTCTGTATCTCATACTCAACAAGACAGAAAAATGTGCAAAAAAAAAAACAAAACAACTTAATATTGAAACAAAAATGTATATTTAGTTTTGTAATATGGCACTGGGCAATCCTTGAGGCTGGAGTTTCTTGTTGGTTCTTCTCCAAGCTAGGGCTTCCGAACCAACGGTAGAGTCATAGTTGTAAGACAACCAGAGCCACTGAATATATTTCGACGTTCAATGAATGTACTATTAATGTGCTTATATTGAATAAGAATATTCTGACTTTGACTTTGAAAAGAATATTGAGTATTTACTCTGTATCTTATACTAAGTTTCTTTCACATACCTAGTCAAGATTTTGTAAGCTATGGATCTTTAAGATTGATATGTTTCCGATGAAAATATATTATTTATTGTTTCTTTTATGCATGCTTTGGGTATCCAAATGGGTATGCATTACTTTTAAGACCCTCGCGCGTCAGTATAGAACATAATATATCATTATATATACATACATACATTTTGAAGAACTCTGTGGCGCGATTGGTTAGCCACATGAACGCTAATCGTGAGGTCCCGGGTTCGATTCCCGGTGCAGGTAAAGTTAATAACTACGCTTTTCTTCTGCTTTCCAGTCTAGTCGTTGATTATAATATGCTGTATTTGTATATATCTATTTATAATAAGTATATATTTTTCAAATATACGTTGACTACTATCCTTAACACAAGTCTTAATTGTACTTAGCAAGGGGCTAGTTCAATCGGTGTAATCATGTCCAAATATTGTTATTATACATACACATAGCACCCATTTCCCTATAAAGTGTAGACAGAGATCTCAGCTCCCCATTTGGTTCGGTTTTTATTACCCTCTATCGCTTCATTGATATCCAAACTAGGACACACCTCCTCATACACACTCGGTGGTTATAGGTACTTCTAATGTCACTTTTACAATATTAACTTGTCTTTGTCGGAGCAGGCTTCTAAGGGCGTAAATAGTAGAAGGAATCTATAAGATGATGGCTATCATACATAGTTGCCCATCGCCCAATAGATACCATTTACCCCTAGTCTCTTAGTCACCACCTACGACATGTCGGGAGAAACAGTAGCTCGTTAGCACCAATATTTCAATTTAATACCATTACCAGCCCAATATATTATAAATGCATTACTTAAACTAAAAGTAAAGTCTTTGTTTTGTACAAGAATAAATATTTGATAAAATCAAGTCAGGTTCCATTAAAAGTGAATTTATTTATCCAGGGTTATTCCCGTCGGGGCGTGCATTACAGCAGCAATCAGGCAAAGTGCCAGATTCCCAAACGACCCACTTTTATTGTTCCTCGACGCAAAGTGCAGTTTGGGGACTAGCTTGGAGCCAAATCAATATTTATTGCCTTTCGTAGCGTAAGGAAGTATTGCATTAAGTTTAATTAAAGAATTGTTATTCTAGAAGGTTTTTTAACCATATATGTATAATAATATTGTAGGACAATAAAAATAATTAATATTTAGGACGCTATATTCAAAAAAGGTGACGTTAGGTGTACCTATAACCGCCGAGAGTGTATGAGTAGATGTATGAATGTCAATGAAGCGAAAGTGGTCTGTCAGGATCGGGACAAATGGGGATCCGTGATCTCTGCCTACCCATCTACAGGGAATCAGGCGTGACGTGTATGTATGTATGTAGCTCTTGTGATCTTCTAAGCAGCAGTATAACATAGTATACACTTCACGATAACTCTTGTGGGGTAGTTAGAGGTGAGTAATTGCAAATAAAAGATGATCGTTACAGGAACTCAATTTTTAACACATCATAATATTTATAGTTGGTGTTTCTAATTGTACAGATAAATACTTAGTCTTAATCTTTTCGATATTTTTTTATAAGTGTAGAGCTGATATTTCACAAGTTACTTGAAATTTAAACAATACCTTATTTACGTACTTAAATCAATCTAGGTAGCAAACTGTTATCAATGTACCTTATGACATCATCACCCTATTATTTATGCTAAGAAGTGTCCAAGGAGATATCATATTATCTCCAAGGTACTGTCCACCCCAAAAGGGATTTAAGAACCTTAATATATAACTATGTATTATATATGTATATACATACATACATACATACGCCTGATTGCCTGTAGATGGGCAGGCCGAGATCACGGATCCCCATTTGTCTCGATCCTGACCGACCATTTTCGCTTCATTGACACTCATACACCTCATAAACACTCGGCGGTTAAAGGTACTTCTAACGTCATAACGTATAAGTTTATAAACGTAATAAAAGCTTCTAATTCATTACTATTACAGTACTTAACTACTCAGTTCTATAAATCTTGGCTAAGTACAACTCACACAGCTAAGCTAAGTTGGTAAGCACCAAAGTTATCTCAAGTTAGTGCTAAGTCAAAAACAGACTACAAACGGTTCAGTTAGACTAGACTGGGCTTGACAGTTGTAAATGGAAACTAGGCTCTGCCCTGTCTACGGTATTATTAACCTACGGGATTAGTATTGTATTTTGCATCATAATGTTCGTGGTTTGTATGGTTAATGGGATTGAAATATGTTTTTATAATATTGAGATTTGTTTCGTATTGTTTTGTATTTCTGGAAGCGGTTGGTTATCTCGTAGTAAATGCTATAATAACAATTTATTATGATAAGAACATTGACCTATTATAATTTTATAATCAGAAAGAATAAAAATAAAAATGTTTTGATGTTTTCTAATATGAGGTTTTATTTAATCAATATTTACATGAGAGAATAAATTAAAAAAAGAGACTAAATTAATACTTACTAAATAAGAAAAGATTAAATAAACTAATAATTATAGACTAAATCTTAAAGCTATATAATTAGTTATTACTAAAATAAGAGTATATCTGCAATATGTATAAATATGTGTTTTCTTGTAAAATGAACGAATTTCTTTTAAACATATAATTGAAATATAATGTATTTAATTTTTTACTTTATTCGTTTTGACCAGCTTCTAGGAACATAACATGCATATAAATATACGTAATTTTTTTTGAGGTACAATACCAAAACCGCAGTTAGTTACATTATATTTATTTATGTATTTATAAATAAACTAACTAACTGACGATATAACTATGAACTTGTTGGGCATACAGTCAGTACTCAATGTGACAAGTGGTAAGCCCTATCACTATTTACAAACACTACCTATTACCTGTTTACGGAACAGGTAGTTTTCCTCACGATGTTTTCCCTCACCGTTGTATTCAGCGCATTTCCTAAATGCATTGTGTTGTATGTAATGTAAAAAATATACAAACATACATTCACGCATTTATGTTCTAACAGCATAGACACAGACTATCGATCGCTATCTGAAACGATCTTGACAAATCTCTCGTGCTTCACATACCCATCTTCTCACTCATTCATAAATATTGAAGGAAACTATTACACCAATTGAAATAGTCACTTGCTAAGTACATTTAAGACTTGTGTTAAGGGTACTAGTCAACGTATATTTAAGAAATACATACTTATTATAGATGGATAAATACATATAGAGAATATATAAATCAATGACTAGACTGGAAAGCAGAAGAAAAGCGTATTTCTTAACTCTGCTTCCACCTGGAATCAAGACCTCACGATTAGCATTCAGGTGCTCAACCAATCGCACCACGGAAGTCGTCAATATTACATTGTTTTTATATACATTAATTTATTTATAATACAGTAATCATGGGTAAACAAATTAAACTATAAAGTTCAAGCAGAAATAAAAATTAAATTATAAGGATTTCTTTATAGTCATCGCTGTCAGAGGGTGGTAGGGATCCCAAGACACTGATATGATTTGGTTTTTATATACGTATATCTCCCTATTATTCCCGATCGGTATCGCATACGACTAATAAGGTTTTAACAAAACAGATTCATCACGTTGATGGATGGGAAATGCCAATATTGGCTCCGAAATGTGAATGAAATATTACAATTATGATTGATTGAAATCAGCTGGCTGTGATTATATGGGCCTTTATCAGGGAGGTGTGTGGAATATTGTTTTTCTTCCTCATATGTCGTGTGAGACGATATTTTTTTATCGAAGTGTTTACGCGTAAATCAAAAGGCTAGTGGTTATTAAAATCTATTGGGAAATTGTGTGCATTCAAGATGAATTAACTTAACTTACATAATATTCATTAATGTTCATTAAAGTTAACAATAACCTATTAATATTTTTACCACTGCAACGTTGATACTTGTATTTAATGTTTTTATATATACATAGTATGGGACGCTAAGATGCATAGGCTAACGACCTGTGAAAATGTTGCATATGACAATTATGACCCTAATAATCTTGCTACAAGTAATCTAGGAGATATGATCGCGTTCTGTCGACTCTCAAATAGAATATAGGACAGATGAAAGTGTATTTTATATTGATAACCTTAACCGTCTTTCAATTAATTATATATGTTAATAATGACATCTATGTGGTTATTATCGACGCAAAATGCCCAAATGTCACGGCATTTTGTGTTAGACGAAAGACTATTAACCTTTAGGTTACCTTTATTAAGGTCTTAAAAATAATATATTATACATATACATTAGTACAATAACCTTAATGGATGGATAGAAATTAAACGATACTAGAGTTCGAGTGGCTCATACCTAACATGCCTTCGAGATTTAGGAGATGGGCATTTAAGTCTCCAATTACCCTGACATAATAATAAAGGTAATGTGTATACAAAAGTCGTGAAGCGTGATTTGTATTGAACCGTATCGTCGAATACAGGCATTGGCTATTACTTATCCCAAGGTATAGGTAGGTTTTCTTACGTTATTTTCTCTCACTGATAGTGACTGTAGATTGTTCGGCTTTCCACTGACTCAGACTATGCATACATATAGAAATTTTATAGTTAAGTAGTACATTATAGTTTTTAGAGATTTGCGATTTATACTCATGATTAATAATTAACGGGACTTATCGCGTAAGTTTTTATTTAATAAAATTACCTTTATTTACCCGACGTTTCGGCTACGTTGCAGCAGCCATGGTCACGGGCAGACGGGGCCGGGCCCGGGCTCGTCGGGTTAATAAAGGTAATTTTATTATATAAAAACTGACGCGATAAGTCCCGTTAATTATTAATCATGTTAGTAGTACCTCAGAAATTTCTAAACCACTTAAAGTGGATTTACCATAAGGAATATATAAAATCCAAGTCGCATATTTGCAAAAGACATGACGTGTTGTAATTTAATGCCCTTAACAACCATTATGTGGCATTTTGTAAAAAGGTTCAGTTAAAAACCAAATGATTGCGTCAGTCATCGTGACTCAGCATATTTTGTTATAAAAAGACGATCGCTTAATATGCGTGAGATTTTGTGATTGTGTTAAGCATTCATTACACATATTTGTTTATTTTTATTATGTATACATACATAAATATACGTCAAACCTCCGTTTACTAGCGAGGTGGATAGAACCTCGGAGACATTATGTGTAGTATGTTAACAGGAGTTATGATGACATAAATGGAAATTGGTGACAGGTTAATAAATACCATTCGCCCCTCATCCCTTAGTCAGCTTTAACGAAATCCACGGTAGTGTTGGATTGGGTCTCAGTATTTTTTATGTTTTACTTCTTATCCCGTACATAGCTATAAACGCATGTTCTTAATTAGTAGAATGACGGACAGACACAGTCAGGCGTCTTTTAGAACTTTTATACATTCTTATTAAATTTTTTTTTACTGTCTAATATGCCATTCACCACTAAGATTATGTCGGCGAAAGTATAAACACTGATGCCAAGGAGTTTGCACTTCTTGTTATTCCGTTACCATGGTTATGCCAACGCCGCCAGCCGCTACAACCGAAGAAAAACGAGGTTGAAGCTCCAATTCTTCTCTTTCTTGTTCTTCGGTTCGTTCAAGTTGAGGATCCAAATCTTATCTCAAAGTGAATATATTTAGCCAGTTTGGCATCACAATTGACTAATTATGCTGCTGAAAATAAATATATGTATTTTCAACTTTCACTGAGCTGCTGACTTTGTTGACTATCCATAGACGACTGCTTATGTAATTGTTAAATAATTTCTTACAACAGCGTTAAAGAAAGTTAATCTTGAACTTCAAATATATATTATTTTATTTATATATGTAAGATCAAGACTAACTGTTCACGTATGAATATCCGTATGGATATTCACGACCTTGGACATGATATCTCCGTAAGTTCGTTTATCAAACTGGGACATGGTGAAATAATATATCAAACCCATATTAGAATATAGCCATAGAACAGTGAACTGAGTATATTTTAATGAAATAACTCTTTTTACAACTTGTATAGCAAGACAATAGCTACCTAAATTTTACCTAAACACGTCACCAAATTATTCTATACGATTATATAATATTAAAGAATTATATAAAAAACTTCACTGACGTAACAATGAAATCTTTAGTTGTTTACGTTGGCATAATGAGCATGTCATTAGCCACCTTCCTGTCATTATGAAGTGACAAATGGGCATTTGAATTGCACTAGTTAAGGGCATGTTCTTATAGAAACAAATAACTGTATATATGTATAATAAATAATGTATTTAAATATAATAAATCATTCTGAATTTATTTACACGTATGACCAGACCAGAAATGAGTCAACATAACATTTCATAAATATGAAATGGCATAGGTAAACATAACGACCATTGTCCTTATCGGGCAGTCAGAGATTCTCGTTTGTGTTATTGCGAACTAATTCATTCATGACCTCATATAATCTAGTTTTCGGTAAAGTTTAAAGGTAAGGTGTAAGAACATCCAGAAATAATCAGTTATTCTAATAGTCAATAGTCAGTGTCTATAAACGGTATCTTGTATCACCATTTATTACGTTGGGTAGTGATTAGAGAGTTTTTTATATCCCATAATAACTTACAATTGGAACCATAATTCGTAATTTCTTTAATTGTCGAGATAGACATACATACACACACATCACGCCCATTTCCATGTAGAGGGGTAGACAGAAATAACGGATTCCCATCCGATCCCGACAAAACACTTTCACTTCAATAACACTCATACACACTTAGCGGTTGTAGGTACATCTAACGTCACTCTTTTTTAATATGGCGTGTATCTGACTGTAATAATAATATGTCTTATTGGACCGGCCCCTGCGTAACCGATACAGTGAAGTTATGACAACCAAGATAGTCGAAATAGTGAAAGTCTGTTCACCCCGCAAGGGGAGGTAGTAACGAGTATGTTTATAACGAGCATTCGCACCTTAAATGCATCAATGTTGAAAACAATGCATTTAAATTTTCCCCAAAGGAAAATATATAATATGTTTGTAACACATTTGATAGATGTTTAGTAGTGACCATATTATGAGAATTAAAAATAGAACAATTTGTAACAACTACTCAAGGCGGGTGTATGTAGTGTGAAGAACAGAAGAGCATGTTTGAGAAGGTTAATGGGTGTAAGTAAAACTAGGGAGATATGTAAGGATCGTTCGAGGTGGCGCTCGATAGTCTCTGCCTATACCGTTAGGGATGTAAAGGCGTGAATATATGTATGTATCAAGTAACTCGTCACATTATTAGTATGTATACATAATATTCAAGACCATTTATTCTTTTCGGGTAGACAGAAACCTACAACTTTATCTTACTTACTAGTATTAAGGAAAATAATGAAAAATGGATAAACGCATATACGACCATTAACCTTTGCGGGGCAGAGAGTCAGGTTTCAATCTCTGCAATCGTAGTAATTTTATGGCTACCTCGAATTCACGTATGTGACTAGATAGCCAGTACTCAATGTGACATGTAGCCATTTATAAGTACAAAGTAACTTAAGATAATTTTATTTTGGTTCAATACTTAATAACACTTTAATACGATAGTCATATAAGGTCATATTGATAACAGTCTCCTTCTAAGGAAAACATAAGTGTTTCATAGATTTCATTCACCCCTAGTCCCTTAGTCATCTTTTACGACATGTCGTAAGGAAAAACATGTATGTAGTAGTATTATTATACTATTTACGAACCAACTTGTACGGGATATTACGAAACGGAATGCATATCAAGTGCATTGTCCCTTATGAATTGTAAAAGGACTTTAGCATCAGCCAGAAAGGCGTATAGTTTAATTTAGTTTTAATAAATGTGGAGGCTTAGAATTACTGTTTAGTAATAATGTTGTGTACCTACTAAATCGTTTAGGGTAGTCAGAGTCCTGATGATCAACTGTGTTATTATAAATATAAAATATGTATATCTATCTATAAAAGAAGATGAGAATGGTCTTGAAACAGAAGTTTCCAGGTTCAACCCGGCCAGTCTATATTCACGTCTTTAAAACCTTTTGGGGTGGACAGATTCTCCAACAACATGCTGGAAAAAATGGCAGCTATTTAGTATTTTATATGTCAAAGCTAAAGAAGTGTGTATGATTTTTCCGTGTTTTAAAAAAGTAGTATTAAAAGACTGTAGGTATTTGTTAAACACGTCAGTTTTATAAAAAACAAAAAAAAACAAAAGACAAACGCGTTCACGACCTTCCTTGCGGGGTAGTCGGAGGTTTAGGTGTCCATTTCCGCAATTGCGAAGGTAGTAATTCTATAGCCACCTCGAACCCACGTGTTGACCAGATAGTCAGTACTCAATGTGACAGGTGGTAAGCCATGACGCCATTTACGTCGTTTTACGTCAAAGGAAAACATCGTGAGTAAACCTGCCTTTTCCGAAGAATTAAGTCACACGGTAAATAATACTGAGAAATATGATTAAGATGTATTAAATATTAAGATGAATTAAATTAAGAGGTATTGTTATAACAAGTCATTGAACTTTTAATAATACGTGATCTTTGATACGCCTTATAAAAACTTTTTACTTAAAGTTTTTATTTATAATGAGATTTGGTCTTACATATGAATCACAGTTCAAACGAAATAAGGTGACGTTAGATATACATATATATAAATGCCAGGTGTTTATGTGGAAGATGTTTATGTAGAGAAAGTAGTTAGCAAAAATATGGATCCTTGACCTCGTCTCTAATCCTTTGCAAGGTCGTTAGGGGACATTTACGTTGACATACTCAGAAGCACACACAAACCCTTTGTGGCTTCAATTCTATGATCGAATATGGACTAAAATGCCAAAGTTTTGAGTTGGCTACACGTCATGTGGCATAAAATTATTTATTTAAATGAACCTTTTACAATGTGTATTTTAACATGCACTGAATTTTAACGTGCTACAAATAAAAAAAAATATATATATATTAATGTAAAAGCAAGTAAAATATAATCTTATATGCATTTATGTATCATTAACACATGAAGTTACTCGGTGAGGGAAAACATCGTGCGGAAACCTGCTCTTACCCCGGGATAGGTAACATCCAGTGCCTGTATACGGCGATACGGTTAAATACCTATCACGTTGGGTGCTGTCTATCTAGCGACATGTGGGCTTTAAGTGACTCAAACCTAACATGCCTTCGAAATTTCTAAGACGGTACTAAACCTCTAACTGATAATAAAAGAATATTGATAAGACTTCTGGTATTTCACTACACAGATACGTGGGCTTTGAGTGCCTCATACATTTATGTCTTTGGAATTTTGGAGATGGGCAGTCCAGTCTCTTACTACTCTGCTACAATAAAAAAGAGAGTATTTATACACAAATCGTAAAGCGTATGTTATACATACATGTCGTGTCATACAATGCAGCCCCTATTATTAATACAAACCAAATACTGTTAGAGCCGACTAAAAGATTACATCTCCGCTACTGTTTACGCGTCTTTATACGTACGTACGCAATCACGACCATTAACCCTTACGGGGTAGTCAGACGTTCAGGTGTCCATCTCCGTAATTGCGAAGGTAGTAATTCTATGGCCACCTCGGACCCACGTGTTAACCAGATAGTTAGTACTCAATGTGACAGGTGGTCAGCCATGTCCTCATTTACAAGCACTAACTATTACCTGTTCTGGGAACAGGTAGGTTTCCTCACGATGTTTTTCCCTCACCGTAGTATAGTATATACGCGTCTTTTTATTGCGCATTTCCAATCATTCCTTTTGAACGTGCCAACTATTTGCCTTTCCTCTATCTTAATTCACATTAAACATGGCGTGTTGAAATAGCCAACATTTATCATTAGTTTCATTACTTTGTTCAGTTGTTTGTTGAGGAGTTAATCTCTATTGAAGGGCTTTCCATACGTATGAAATATTATAGTCTGTGTCTAGTAGATTGTTTGATGAGACGGTTACATAACGGTTACAATCTTCATTCATTAGTATAGCCTGGTAATTTTATAGTTTTCATGCCTTGTTCTTTATTCAGTGTCTATTCCTGAACATTAGTTTTCAATGCCTATATACGGCGATACGGTTCACTATATATCACGATGGGTGCTGTCTATATAGAGATAGGGAGGTTAGATCGGCTCATGCCTGCCATGCCTTCAAAATTTGGTAGATGGCCACTCAACCTCTGACTAACCCGCTTTAATAAAATAGGGAGTGTGAATACACAAGTCGTAAAGCGTATGTTATGTTCATATTTGTTTTCTTCCCTGTTAGAGCCGATTAAGGGACTGGGTATATACACTATTTTCCATACTGATTTCATTACAATTTAAATAAAACGAAAATAGTATATATCATTACAGTTACGTTTCTTCACATTATTTTACAACCCTTTTCTTTCTTTTCATTTTATTTGTCTACTTATTTTTATAATAAGCTTTCCCAATTATTTGTTTACAACAAACAACTGTTGTCAGGTCCTTAACATTAAGTAAATGACATCGCAAACATGATCACTTGTTGCTTAAATGATTTGATAAAAAATCATATGATCGCTCTTTATATAGAATAAAATAATTCAATAAGGTAGTTTATGGAAAAATAATTTTATTTGTTTAGGACAGATACGTTCATGATTTTTGAAAGGGTATTATAATTAATTCTTCAAAATACTATTACTCACGAATTCGAAGAAATGAATAGGCAAGAAATTTAAGAATATTGGTAATAGTAGCCAAATTATTCTTCTAATATATCTTAGAAAACCCTAAACTTACATAGAACACACACATCACATCCGTGGACAATTAATTTGGTTACATTTATGCATACTGCAATGGAGTAGACAGAGATCACGGATCCCTTTCTGTCCCGAGCCTGACATACCTTTCACTTCTTTGGCTACTTACACTTTACACAAGACATAGGTAAAATTCATTTAGAGAAGAAGGAGTAAGTAACATGAACTACTTGTTACAGCAATAGGCAATATTTAAAGATGTAAGAATCCTCATTACTACACATATCTCAAACATACACGTCACACTTAGGAAAAGATCATAATATTTTTTCCCGATCCTGGGAAAACCAACTTCCATTCACTAACATTTGCATAAATTCTCGGCCACTGAAGTCATACTTCGTCAGTATATTGTGTATTTGTTACGTCAAACGTTTAAGTATAATTAACAATATTTTTTATTATACATTTAATATGTAATAGTTACCTTTCTATTTATATTCCTTACACACCATATTTATGTACACTTCATACATCAACCTTCTAAAAATAATATATTATGTACATATTCTTTCTACTTCCCTCAAAAAAATGCGTAGTGACTATCGATCGACACTTTGAACAATTCAGACTAATCTCTACACCCATTAACCTTCTCATGCATACTCTTCTGTTCTTCACGCTACTTACAAAGAGTTAAAAATATGATAATATTTATTTATTTAAAATCGCCTTATTTCCTATCACCACTTGCAGATAAAAATACATATATTTTTTTTAAATAAAAATATCATTATCACTCGAAGATCATGAGTTGAGTAACAAAACTTTAAGTACACGTGCCTATCACGTGCACGACCTACTTAAAACTTTTAAATATTTACTCTCAAAATCCATTTGGAGCAGATAAAACCTCGATTACAAAATCTCGGACACTCAGATTAGCCAGAAAGAAACTAGTTAAAACTTTTTCACGTGTAATTACAATATATCATACGTTTCACGATTTGTGTATACACACTTCCTTATTTATTGTAGCGGGGTAGTAAGAGACTGGACTGCCCATCTCCGGCATTCCAAAGACATAAATGTATGAGGCACTCAAAGCCCGCGTGTCTGTCTAGTGAAATACTAGTCTTATCAATATAATATAAGCACCAATTTCCTCAACATTTAATGAATTAACGAGAACCTCAGTTTACTTAAGGAAAAGCCTTAGCAAACGGCTAGGATAGTCCAGACGAAAGACAGACGTCAAGCGGAAAGATTCTAAAGCCTCCTCAAACAAAAGCCGAACACATGATATATGAGTATTGAGTAGTGATGGGGTGTGAGATAGAAGTGGGTAATGAAGTTTGCGAATAATATAGAAGTTAAGGTCAGGTAACAAACTTTTAAATTTATTAAAATAATAATTTATAAAATTAAAGGTAAAATAATTATTGATTTTAATGATTTTATTAAAGGTAAATTGTATCTATTGGACGTGCTTATCGTCTGTTCTCTCTATAAATTGAATGAAATAAAACTTAACCACGAAACTATATTACATATTATTAGCATCAAGCGATTGCAATTAATATTATAAATATTTCTATGAATACGGTAATGATCCTAAAACTATGGCTATAAGAGATCAAAAATATATTACGGTTTATGAAATGTTTTATTAAAGGTACTGGCTTAAAGGCATTTAATGGCAATAATGTTTATGTACATATTTATAATTATATTTGCGTTGATGTCAGATGCAATTAAGTGAGTTATAATCTTTTAAGAGAAACAGTTTTTATGTGTATACTTATTAATTACGATTCATTACTATCATTGCGATAATAAAAAACGTTCAGAAACTTACCTGTTTCTCGGATTATTCAATAATCAATGTCACACGGGGACATGACCTGAAGCCTGTCTCGTGATTCAACAAGTTGGTACTAAACGGGTTTCCGAGACACCATCGTAATACTAACCTCTGTCTACGTCACAAGGCAAATCGGATTACGTATATTACACGCCATATTTTGTAGAACTTTAATGTTTAATAGTTTACTCAGTATATACTAATGAGTAAGTGGATCTTGCCCATCACTAATACCAGTGTATTATTTGTTCGCAATTCAACATATAAATTGTATCACTCATAAAGTAATGCTGAAAATCGCCCGCGCAGTTTCAGTATATACTCGATCCGGTGCAGTCGTTTGCATTGGTAAATAAAATATTGGTGCCAAGTGTGATGTTATTGAACCCACCGATACATTACCGGTTTTGCTTAAGGATAGTTTGGTAGTACCGGCTAAGAGTGGTAGTGGACG